>OX421263.1:7500-22500 GCA_949125355.1 Agriopis leucophaearia | reverse complement strand
CTCTCCCCCGTCCCATATCCCGGGCAGTCTGCCCGGAGATGTGGGCCGGCGCAGAAGCTGCACAGGTCTGATGGCTCTGTGCAAAGCCTGCGCCCGTGCCCATATCCTAGACACCTTGTGCATTGAATGAGGGGGGAGTGATCCTGGACTGCCGCATACTGTAGATCGACGTGAATTCGTCTGGCTTGTGTTAGCCTTTGCCACAGTTTTGGCGACACCTGGAGCACGACGTGGTTCTCATGTGGATTTCTGGCCTTACGTCGGTATCTCACCATGGCCCTGAAGTCTTCGTCCGGCAGGTCTTGGAAGAGGCTGGCGTTTTGTGACTTTAGGGAAGCCACGATCTCTTCATCCTTGTTAAAGCTCAGAACGTTTTTCACAATAACAAGGGGATCCTTATTTTTGGCCTCCTCTACCTTGAGATTTTGTCCCTTTGCTGCAATTTTGGCTCTAACTTTTTGCAGCTCCTCTCTGCTGCTGCAGCTCAGCACCACTTTTTGGTCACGGACTTTCTGGACCCTAGTGACCTGAATCCCAGTGGTCTTAGCATCCAGAGCTTTCCGGACCTTTCCGAGCACCAGGTCACTAGTGTCCTGATCATCTTCTGAGGACACGATGAGCGAGTGCTTCGGGCGAGGCTTTGTCGGAGAGGTGGTACTGTTTGGTCTGGCCAAGACCTCCGCGTACGAAGGAACGGCCTCTTTCAACGAGGAGACCGTCTGCTTCGTCTCTTCAGAGGTCTGGCGTAGTATCCGCACTTCGCCCAGTAGCTTGCCAATGTTTTCGGCCTGCGCTTCATCGTGTCCTTCCGCAACGGGCCGACACTTCAGGGACTCGTTCAGGGACGTCACCCTTCTGGTGTTCTCCTCAATCAGTTCCATGTGTTTCCTCATCATCCTCTCCAGAGAGGAATCTGGGAAAGATGATGAGGGAACAATGTTCTTTGTCGTCTCTTCCTTTTCCCGGACCTGTTGCTGTGTGTTGGGGTTCTGACTGTTCGCACGGTCAGCCTCCTTCACAAGCTCAAACAGACGATCAACTGCTTGGGTAACCGCTACTTTGATGTCTGTCTTCAGGTTCCGGGAGTTGGAGAGGTTTAACTTGATCTTGAGGAGACAAGCCTTTGCCTCCGCCACCCTTCCGGACACTTTAGACTTAGGTCTGTTCGGTGGGCTTCCCGTAGCCCCTATCGACTCCCTAGGAGCTGCTGTCGGTTTTGGCTTCGGGACTCCCATCGTGAATGTCTTGTTAGGAGAAAGGCTGCTTTGGGGGTCCGACTTGCAAGACTCCCACTCACCAATGCTTCTCCTAACATTCGGGCGCGGGGGCAAAGCTGTCGCTACTGCGGGGCCAGCCGCCGTCGCGTCCTCCGTATCTTTGGCCACTTTTGCCGGTGTCCTGAAGGTGGACATGGTGGTGTCCCTAGTCTTAAAATTAAACTATTTAACACAAAAATTTAAATACTTAATCAATTAAAATTAGTCCTATTTGTCAATTTTTACGAAAACCAGTGTAAAGAGCTGGTTTTCGGTCAAACTTTGGATTGAAGGGAGTAAAAATTTTCAGAAAAACCAGACGAATAACACCAAATCAATAATCTTGACAGATTCCTGTCAGTCTGCGTCTCCCCTAACGATTTCCGGAAAAACTCCGGAAACTGCAATAATTTGTCCTTCCCAGTGATGTCCTCCTATATAGAGAAATTTTTCGCGAATTTCGCTGTTTGGAGTGTGGGTTAGGTTAGGTTAGGTTAGGTTAGGTTAGGTTAGGTTAGGTTAGGTTAGGTTAGGTTAGGTTAGGTTAGGTTAGGTTAGGTTAGGTTAGGTTAGGTTAGGTTAGGTTAGGTTAGGTTAGGTTAGGTTAGGTTAGGTTAGGTTAGGTTAGGTTAGGTTAGGTTAGGTTAGGTTAGGTTAGGTTAGGTTAGGTTAGGTTAGGTTAGGTTAGGTTAGGTTAGGTTAGGTTAGGTTAGGTTAGGTTAGGTTAGGTTAGGTTAGGTTAGGTTAGGTTAGGTTAGGTTAGGTTAGGTTAGGTTAGGTTAGGTTAGGTTAGGTTAGGTTAGGTTAGGTTAGGTTAGGTTAGGTTAGGTTAGGTTAGGTTAGGTTAGGTTAGGTTAGGTTAGGTTAGGTTAGGTTAGGTTAGGTTAGGTTAGGTTAGGTTAGGTTAGGTTAGGTTAGGTTAGGTTAGGTTAGGTTAGGTTAGGTTAGGTTAGGTTAGGTTAGGTTAGGTTAGGTTAGGTTAGGTTAGGTTAGGTTAGGTTAGGTTAGGTTAGGTTAGGTTAGGTTAGGTTAGGTTAGGTTAGGTTAGGTTAGGTTAGGTTAGGTTAGGTTAGGTTAGGTTAGGTTAGGTTAGGTTAGGTTAGGTTAGGTTAGGTTAGGTTAGGTTAGGTTAGGTTAGGTTAGGTTAGGTTAGGTTAGGTTAGGTTAGGTTAGGTTAGGTTAGGTTAGGTTGGGGTGCGGTGCCGGCTACCTCCTCGAAGCTCATCCACTACTATCCTCCGTGAACTCTCAATCCGGAGGTATAGTACTGGATTGGGCGGGTGCACCCTGGGTACGGTCAATAACTTCTCCCGATATGGATCGGGGATCTTGTTGGCCGTAGCTAAAGTCCGGACTGGGGAGGGGAACTTCTGCGCGCGCCCCTAAGCTTTTATTAGGAGCACGTGCAGAAGCTGGGGAAGGGGCTCGGCCTTGCTGAGCGGGTCAGGCAGGGGTGCCTGAATTGAGGGCCCTCCGCGTGCCCCTCTGATTAGCAGAGGGCACAGTGGATGGGCGATGTGGGGACCTTCTCCGCGCGCCCCAGAGCTTGTATCTGGAGTGCGCGCAGAAGGCAGTCCAGACTTTGTCTGGATGTGAGGAGCCCTCGCGCTCACCTCTCCTCGGAGAGTGAGTGTCGTGTGGCTTGGGGCCGTAAGTGGACGGCGTTTGAGGGGGGCTTCATGCCTCCCGGAGTGGGTAGGCTCACCCGGCGCCCTGGATAGTCCGGGTAGCGGCGGTGTGAGTCTTGGCGGCCTTGAGTGGCTGCGGGGCTTGGCCGGCGTCTCAGCCTTATGCTGAGTAGCGGCGGCGCAAGTCGTTTTTTTTTTTTTTTTTTTTTTTTTTTTTTTTTTTTTTTTTTTTTTTTTTTTTTTTTTTTTTTTTTTTTTTTTTTTTTGTTATCTATTCTTATCTATTATATATATTCTTATGTATGTATGTTTATATTCCTAATCCCAAGTTTTTAGTGCCCGGCGATGGGATGCATGGCTGCAGGGATACTATAATAAAAAATGCAGTCGTGAGGGCACCAACCCAGGCTGTCAGGCCTCTAAACTGACAAATATGGAAGGTTGTAATAGAAATAAACTACCCCAGGTAGGTACCGTCGGCTCTGCCGACGGAGAATCCTACTCTCCGACAGGAGGTTGCCCCACGTATTCTGGGGGGGGCACCAACCGCCACGAGGGCCTCGGCCCTCACAACGACGACCAAGGCAAATGTCTGGACACCGCATGCAAAACGAAAGGAATTTTGAAGGGTCACGCGCAACGCGCGGATTCTCTGGAGAGGAAGTCCAGCGATGACGACCTACTTACTAGGTCTAAGTCGCTGGAGTATATCGATGTTGATGTAGTGGAGAGTGACTCAGATGTGAGTGCGCGGTCGCTGAAATCGTCTTCAGCTAGCCGACATTTGAAGCGCCGAATGGAAAGACCAGACAACGAAGATCAGGCCGTGTCTTCACCCAAGGTGGCTTCAAGCCGGCGTGGCAGAGGCCGACCCCCCACCACCGGACAGTACGTCGGCCTAGCGAAAGCTAAGGCCGAACTGAAACAAGCACAAGAGGAGGATCAGCGGCTAGAGGCTGAAAGACAGATGGCCGAAGATCATCAAATAAAGATGGAGCGGTCTCGTGCCTACTTAAAAAAGAAAGGACCGCAACCGCAGGTCAAGGGCGTGGACATAGCGGGGATTGAGAGGCTGGTATCGGACTCCTTGGACAGCATCACAAAAGTAGCGATGACCTCCAAGAACCTCAAGGGCACATTTGTAGGTATGCTGAAGGACTCTGTTCGTGTCGTACAGGACTCCTTCCAGGAGTTGAGTAACCGAACGATGACCGAGGAGATGGCCCTCTTGGTGGAGGCCAACAATAAACTCACAGCGGAGCTCCAGGAGATTCGCCGTGAAATGGCAGAGATGCGGGCTGCTCAAGCGAGACCGCCGCCGCCCCCGGCCCCGGCTCCCACTCCGGTCCCGGCTTTAGAAGAGGTGTTGCGGGCGGTCATGGTGCAAGTAGGCACCATGATCAATGCCCGTTTTGAAGGTCTGGAGGAGCGGTTACTTCCGGAGAAACGCTTGAGGCCACCCCTGGCCGCCGATAAACGAAGAGAAGTATTGGCCATTGCCAGCACATCGGCAGTGGTAACTCTCCCCAGCACATCCCCTTCCCGCGCCACGGAATTGGAAAGGGATACAGCCTCGAGAGTGGGGAAAAGTACACCCTCCTCGACCAGACCTGCGAATCCAAAACGCACGCCTGCAGCACGTCCAACAGCTCCAGTGTTGGAACCATGGTCTCAGGTTGTGAGGCGGGGCTCCGGGAAGGGTGGCAGAGTAGAAGGGCCAAAAAAGCTAAGGTCATCCGCTCCCGAGCGGACCCCAGTCCCGAAGTCGGCACCGCAAACCACGAAAGGGAAAGCGGCCAAACTCCGCCCCCCTCGTACCGCAGCGGTGATAATCACGCTGCAACAGGGGGCGACAGAGAAAGGCATTACATATGCCAAAGTACTGGGGGAGGCCAAGAGTCGCATAGACCTTGCGACTCTTGGAGTGCAGCCCTTGAGGATGCGAGCTGCGGCCACCGGAGCACGTGTCCTCGAGATTCCTGGAGAAGATAAGGAACAGAAGGCGGATTCTCTGGCCGAAAAACTAAGGGAGGTTTTCCGGGGCATGGAGGAGATACAGGTGTCAAGACCGACCACCACCGTTGACTTGCGTGTGAGTGGCTTGGATGACTCTGTAGGCTCCAACGAGCTGAACGAGGCCATCGCCAGAGCCGGAGGATGCCCTGCAGCCGCCATTAAAACGGGCGAAATAAGAAAGGGCCCAGCGGGCATGGGCACTGCCTTCGTGAGGTGTCCCGTGACTGCCGCCAAGAAGATAGTGGCGAGTGGTGGCCGTTTGATGGTGGGGTGGGTTGCAGCACAGGTCCGACTCTTGGATGCAAGACCGCGCCGCTGCTACAGATGTCTTGAACTGGGCCATGTTAGGGCCCAGTGCAAGTCTGAGGTTGACCGCAGCGGAGAATGCTACCGCTGCGGTCAAACGGGCCATAAGGCCAACGACTGTTCCGCTGCCCCACACTGCACCTTATGTGCAGCTGCGGGGAAGCCGGCGGAGCACCTCTCCGGGGGCAAGGCATGCGCCAAGCCCCCGTCCAAGAAAGGCCGGAAGAAGCAGGCTGCGACCAAGGCCAGGTCGCAGCCAGCTCGCCCCGCTGTGGAGCAGGTGGCACGCATGGAGGAAAGTTAGGATGTCGGCCCTAACTTTTCTCCAGGCGAATGTCAACCACTCTGCCAGGGCCCAGGACCTTCTTCTCCAGGGTCTGGCAGAGAGGTTGATCAAGGTGGCCGTGGTCGCCGAGCCATACCGGATCCCGCCCAGGACAGACTGGGTCGGAGATCTGGATGGCTTGGTGGCGATCACCACCCAGTCGCCTGCCCAATCCCCTCCTCTCGAGGATGTGGTGAGAGGTAGGGGACACGTCGCGGCCCGGATCGGAGGGACGGTGGTTGTGGGGGTTTACTTCTCCCCCAACAGGGTCCTCGCCGAGTTTGAGAGTTTTCTCGGCGAAGTGGGGACCCTAGTCGGCCGGAGTCGTCCCCGATCGGTCGTCGTCCTCGGAGACCTCAACGCCAAATCCACGGCGTGGGGGTCTTCGAGGACTGATGCCAGGGGCGAGACCACCAATGAGTGGCTGGCGGAGACGGGGCTTTGCGTAGTCAACCGCGGGTCGGAGGACACGTGCGTGCGGCGCTCGGGTGGGTCGGTCATTGACGTGACACTTGCCACCCCTGAGCTCGCAGCACGTGTCCGGGACTGGGAGGTCCTGGTGGACGAGGAGACGCTCTCCGACCATCGGTATATCCGATTCAGCGTCTCCTCGTCGTTGATGGGACGGGGCCCGCGATTGCCTCCTGCAGTTGGGCGGCGCTGGGCGCTGACACGTCTGGACACAGATTTGTTGCGGCAAGCCGCAATTGTCCAGACGTGGAATGCCCCCCCCTCTGAAACCGTAGACCTGGACGCCGCAGCTGACGGTCTGTGTGAGGCCCTGGCGCACGTGTGCGATGCCGCCATGCCGCGTGCGAGGCCTCCGCAGTCCAAGCGCCAGGTCTACTGGTGGAACGAGGGGATCGCCGTGCTCCGCCGCCAGTGTCTGGAGGGGCGCCGCCGCTACCAGCGGCACCGCCGGAGAAGGGTGCAGGACGCGGAGGAGCTTGACCGCCTCTACATCACCTACAGAGAGGCGTGCAAGGCCCTCCGCGTGGCGATCAGCCAGGCCAAGGCACAGGCCTGGGCAGAACTGCTCGAGTCGCTGGAGAGGGACCCGTGGGGGCGGCCCTACAAGTGGGCTCGCCAGAAACTGCGACCCTGGGCCCCTCCAGTGACCAGCACCCTGGAGCCGGCGGTCCTCCGGCGGGTGGTTGAGGGACTGTTCCCCGGTAGTCCGGGGACTGAATTCGTCCCTCCCGCCCTGCCGACGCCTGCCGCGGAGGTGGAGGAAGAGGCTCCCGAAGTCTCACAGGGCGAGCTGGGAGCGGCCGTCCTCAGGATGAGGGCCAAAAACACGGCACCGGGGCCAGATGGGATTCCCGGTCGCGCGTGGGCCCTCGTCCAAGAGGAATTAGGGGAGCGGCTGAGGACGCTGTTCGACCGCTGCCTGCGGGAAGGAAAGTTCCCCGGGCGGTGGAAGACAGGTCGACTCGTCCTCTTAAGGAAAGCGGGGCGCCCAACGGACCAGCCGGCGGGGTATCGGCCAATAGTGCTGCTTGACGAGGCGGGCAAGCTCCTGGAGCGAGTGGTGAATGCCCGCCTCGTCAAGCACCTGGAGGATATCGGCCCGGATCTGGCCGACACGCAGTTTGGGTTTCGGAGAGGTCGCTCGACGGTCGATGCCATATCGTACGTCCGCGACCTCTCCGACGAGGCGTGTTCCAGCGGCGGCGTGATGTTGGCGGTGTCTCTTGACATCGCCAATGCCTTCAACACGCTGCCCTGGAGTGTAATATTGGGGGCGCTGGGATACCACAAGGTACCCCAGTACCTCCGACGCCTGGTGGGGGACTACCTCTCGAATCGGGAGGTAGTCTACCCCACAAAGGACGGAGAAGGCCGGAGCCCCATGACCCGTGGAGTTCCACAGGGGTCTGTACTGGGCCCCACCCTGTGGAACGTCGGGTATGATTGGGTGCTGAGGGGCGCTAACCTTCGTGGCGTCGGCGTCGTTTGTTACGCTGACGACACTTTGGTTACTGCCCGGGGGCGGACGTTTAGAGAAGCGTCCGTCCTGGCCACTGCCGCGGTCGCCGCGGTGGTGGCCAGGATCCGGCGGTTGGGCCTGGAGGTGGCGCTCCAAAAATCCGAGGCCATCTGTTTCCATGGGCCTCGGAGGGCGCCGCCTGCGGGCTCAACAATAGTTGTGGGCGGGACCACCATTGCTGTCGGCACGACGCTGAAATATCTCGGCGTCGTGCTCGACAGCAGGTGGAAGTTCGGGGCCCACTTTGAGGGTTTGACCCCGAGGGTCGTGGGGACGGCTGCTGCGTTGAGCCGCCTCCTTCCGAACCTCGGGGGAGGAGGGGGGAGCTGTCGCCGTCTGTATATGGCGGTGGTTCGGTCCATGGCTCTCTACGCGGCTCCCATATGGGCCGGATCCATGGGCCCGAGGGAGGTCGCCCAGCTCCACAGGGGCCAGAGGGTAATGGCGGTGAGGGTGTGTCGGGGGTATCGCACACTCTCCCACGAGGTGGCGTGTGCCCTGGCCGGCTCCCTCCCGTGGGACTTAGAGGCTGAGGTCCTCTCCTCCGTGTACTGGCGCAGAGCGCGCGCACGTGCGGAGGACCTTCGACCTGTCCCGCGGGAGGTCGAGCAGTGGCGGAAGAGGGCGAGAGACGCCGCCCTCGAGTCGTGGAGTTTGCGGATCGCCTTGGTCCAGAGGAGGGGAGCCGGAGCTGTCCGGCTCCTAGAGGCGATCCGACCCGTGCTGGGGGAATGGGTGCACCGCGGCCATGGGAGTCTCTCCTTCAGGTTGACGCAGGTCCTCTCGGGGCACGGTTGCTTCGGGAGGTACCTGCACCGCGTGGCCCGGAGAGAGGAGACTCCGGAGTGCCACCAGTGTGGCTGCGCCGAGGAAACGGCGCAACACGTGCTGGAGGCATGCCCGGGGGCGGCTGATCTGCGGCTGTTCTTGGCCGCGGAAATGGGTGGGGACCTCTCGTTGGCGAACATCTTAGCAAAGATGGTCGCCGACGAGAGGTCCTGGGAGGTGATGGCCTCTTTCTGCGAAGAGGTGATGTCGCAGAGAGAGGCCGAAGAGCGGGAGAGAGAGAGAGATCCTCTCGCTCACCCGCTCCGGAGGGGGCGGAGACGGAGGCGTGCAACTCGAGACCGCACGCCGTCTCCGCTCGGAGGGTCTGGGGTGGCGGATGTGGGGACATCCGCTGCCCCTCCTTAGTCACCTAACGTGACTGGGCCCTCCAGAGGTGGTCGACGCGCCAGGTGTTTCGGCGCGTCGCCACGAAGTGGGAAGGGGGTGGCCTGCCTCCCCCTCCCGAGACGGGTCCGCCTAAAGGGGGACAATCGGCGTGATGGGGCTGCGGTGCATACTCTGCATGGTCCCGTGGCCCCGTCCGACTTGCCGACGACGTGAAACACCTTGGGGTTTTAGTTGGTATTAGCGCTATGGCCGCGGCCGTGGCGTTGGAGTCCAACATAACCCGCTCGTGTCCCCACACGAGCGGGTATGCATCAAGGCATTTCCCCAAGTAAAAAAAAAAAAAAAAAAAAAAAAAAAGGTTAGGTTAGGTTAGGTTAGGTTAGGTTAGGTTAGGTTAGGTTAGGTTAGGTTAGGTTAGGTTAGGTTAGGTTAGGTTAGGTTAGGTTAGGTTAGGTTAGGTTAGGTTAGGTTAGGTTAGGTTAGGTTAGGTTAGGTTAGGTTAGGTTAGGTTAGGTTAGGTTAGGTTAGGTTAGGTTAGGTTAGGTTAGGTTAGGTTAGGTTAGGTTAGGTTAGGTTAGGTTAGGTTAGGTTAGGTTAGGTTAGGTTAGGTTAGGTTAGGTTAGGTTAGGTTAGGTTAGGTTAGGTTAGGTTAGGTTAGGTTAGGTTAGGTTAGGTTAGGTTAGGTTAGGTTAGGTTAGGTTAGGTTAGGTTAGGTTAGGTTAGGTTAGGTTAGGTTAGGTTAGGTTAGGTTAGGTTAGGTTAGGTTAGGTTAGGTTAGGTTAGGTTAGGTTAGGTTAGGTTAGGTTAGGTTAGGTTAGGTTAGGTTAGGTTAGGTTAGGTTAGGTTAGGTTAGGTTAGGTTAGGTTAGGTTAGGTTAGGTTAGGTTAGGTTAGGTTAGGTTAGGTTAGGTTAGGTTAGGTTAGGTTAGGTTAGGTTAGGTTAGGTTAGGTTAGGTTAGGTTAGGTTAGGTTAGGTTAGGTTAGGTTAGGTTAGGTTAGGTTAGGTTAGGTTAGGTTAGGTTAGGTTAGGTTAGGTTAGGTTAGGTTAGGTTAGGTTAGGTTAGGTTAGGTTAGGTTAGGTTAGGTTAGGTTAGGTTAGGTTAGGTTAGGTTAGGTTAGGTTAGGTTAGGTTAGGTTAGGTTAGGTTAGGTTAGGTTAGGTTAGGTTAGGTTAGGTTAGGTTAGGTTAGGTTAGGTTAGGTTAGGTTAGGTTAGGTTAGGTTAGGTTAGGTTAGGTTAGGTTAGGTTAGGTTAGGTTAGGTTAGGTTAGGTTAGGTTAGGTTAGGTTAGGTTAGGTTAGGTTAGGTTAGGTTAGGTTAGGTTAGGTTAGGTTAGGTTAGGTTAGGTTAGGTTAGGTTAGGTTAGGTTAGGTTAGGTTAGGTTAGGTTAGGTTAGGTTAGGTTAGGTTAGGTTAGGTTAGGTTAGGTTAGGTTAGGTTAGGTTAGGTTAGGTTAGGTTAGGTTAGGTTAGGTTAGGTTAGGTTAGGTTAGGTTAGGTTAGGTTAGGTTAGGTTAGGTTAGGTTAGGTTAGGTTAGGTTAGGTTAGGTTAGGTTAGGTTAGGTTAGGTTAGGTTAGGTTAGGTTAGGTTAGGTTAGGTTAGGTTAGGTTAGGTTAGGTTAGGTTAGGTTAGGTTAGGTTAGGTTAGGTTAGGTTAGGTTAGGTTAGGTTAGGTTAGGTTAGGTTAGGTTAGGTTAGGTTAGGTTAGGTTAGGTTAGGTTAGGTTAGGTTAGGTTAGGTTAGGTTAGGTTAGGTTAGGTTAGGTTAGGTTAGGTTAGGTTAGGTTAGGTTAGGTTAGGTTAGGTTAGGTTAGGTTAGGTTAGGTTAGGTTAGGTTAGGTTAGGTTAGGTTAGGTTAGGTTAGGTTAGGTTAGGTTAGGTTAGGTTAGGTTAGGTTAGGTTAGGTTAGGTTAGGTTAGGTTAGGTTAGGTTAGGTTAGGTTAGGTTAGGTTAGGTTAGGTTAGGTTAGGTTAGGTTAGGTTAGGTTAGGTTAGGTTAGGTTAGGTTAGGTTAGGTTAGGTTAGGTTAGGTTAGGTTAGGTTAGGTTAGGTTAGGTTAGGTTAGGTTAGGTTAGGTTAGGTTAGGTTAGGTTAGGTTAGGTTAGGTTAGGTTAGGTTAGGTTAGGTTAGGTTAGGTTAGGTTAGGTTAGGTTAGGTTAGGTTAGGTTAGGTTAGGTTAGGTTAGGTTAGGTTAGGTTAGGTTAGGTTAGGTTAGGTTAGGTTAGGTTAGGTTAGGTTAGGTTAGGTTAGGTTAGGTTAGGTTAGGTTAGGTTAGGTTAGGTTAGGTTAGGTTAGGTTAGGTTAGGTTAGGTTAGGTTAGGTTAGGTTAGGTTAGGTTAGGTTAGGTTAGGTTAGGTTAGGTTAGGTTAGGTTAGGTTAGGTTAGGTTAGGTTAGGTTAGGTTAGGTTAGGTTAGGTTAGGTTAGGTTAGGTTAGGTTAGGTTAGGTTAGGTTAGGTTAGGTTAGGTTAGGTTAGGTTAGGTTAGGTTAGGTTAGGTTAGGTTAGGTTAGGTTAGGTTAGGTTAGGTTAGGTTAGGTTAGGTTAGGTTAGGTTAGGTTAGGTTAGGTTAGGTTAGGTTAGGTTAGGTTAGGTTAGGTTAGGTTAGGTTAGGTTAGGTTAGGTTAGGTTAGGTTAGGTTAGGTTAGGTTAGGTTAGGTTAGGTTAGGTTAGGTTAGGTTAGGTTAGGTTAGGTTAGGTTAGGTTAGGTTAGGTTAGGTTAGGTTAGGTTAGGTTAGGTTAGGTTAGGTTAGGTTAGGTTAGGTTAGGTTAGGTTAGGTTAGGTTAGGTTAGGTTAGGTTAGGTTAGGTTAGGTTAGGTTAGGTTAGGTTAGGTTAGGTTAGGTTAGGTTAGGTTAGGTTAGGTTAGGTTAGGTTAGGTTAGGTTAGGTTAGGTTAGGTTAGGTTAGGTTAGGTTAGGTTAGGTTAGGTTAGGTTAGGTTAGGTTAGGTTAGGTTAGGTTAGGTTAGGTTAGGTTAGGTTAGGTTAGGTTAGGTTAGGTTAGGTTAGGTTAGGTTAGGTTAGGTTAGGTTAGGTTAGGTTAGGTTAGGTTAGGTTAGGTTAGGTTAGGTTAGGTTAGGTTAGGTTAGGTTAGGTTAGGTTAGGTTAGGTTAGGTTAGGTTAGGTTAGGTTAGGTTAGGTTAGGTTAGGTTAGGTTAGGTTAGGTTAGGTTAGGTTAGGTTAGGTTAGGTTAGGTTAGGTTAGGTTAGGTTAGGTTAGGTTAGGTTAGGTTAGGTTAGGTTAGGTTAGGTTAGGTTAGGTTAGGTTAGGTTAGGTTAGGTTAGGTTAGGTTAGGTTAGGTTAGGTTAGGTTAGGTTAGGTTAGGTTAGGTTAGGTTAGGTTAGGTTAGGTTAGGTTAGGTTAGGTTAGGTTAGGTTAGGTTAGGTTAGGTTAGGTTAGGTTAGGTTAGGTTAGGTTAGGTTAGGTTAGGTTAGGTTAGGTTAGGTTAGGTTAGGTTAGGTTAGGTTAGGTTAGGTTAGGTTAGGTTAGGTTAGGTTAGGTTAGGTTAGGTTAGGTTAGGTTAGGTTAGGTTAGGTTAGGTTAGGTTAGGTTAGGTTAGGTTAGGTTAGGTTAGGTTAGGTTAGGTTAGGTTAGGTTAGGTTAGGTTAGGTTAGGTTAGGTTAGGTTAGGTTAGGTTAGGTTAGGTTAGGTTAGGTTAGGTTAGGTTAGGTTAGGTTAGGTTAGGTTAGGTTAGGTTAGGTTAGGTTAGGTTAGGTTAGGTTAGGTTAGGTTAGGTTAGGTTAGGTTAGGTTAGGTTAGGTTAGGTTAGGTTAGGTTAGGTTAGGTTAGGTTAGGTTAGGTTAGGTTAGGTTAGGTTAGGTTAGGTTAGGTTAGGTTAGGTTAGGTTAGGTTAGGTTAGGTTAGGTTAGGTTAGGTTAGGTTAGGTTAGGTTAGGTTAGGTTAGGTTAGGTTAGGTTAGGTTAGGTTAGGTTAGGTTAGGTTAGGTTAGGTTAGGTTAGGTTAGGTTAGGTTAGGTTAGGTTAGGTTAGGTTAGGTTAGGTTAGGTTAGGTTAGGTTAGGTTAGGTTAGGTTAGGTTAGGTTAGGTTAGGTTAGGTTAGGTTAGGTTAGGTTAGGTTAGGTTAGGTTAGGTTAGGTTAGGTTAGGTTAGGTTAGGTTAGGTTAGGTTAGGTTAGGTTAGGTTAGGTTAGGTTAGGTTAGGTTAGGTTAGGTTAGGTTAGGTTAGGTTAGGTTAGGTTAGGTTAGGTTAGGTTAGGTTAGGTTAGGTTAGGTTAGGTTAGGTTAGGTTAGGTTAGGTTAGGTTAGGTTAGGTTAGGTTAGGTTAGGTTAGGTTAGGTTAGGTTAGGTTAGGTTAGGTTAGGTTAGGTTAGGTTAGGTTAGGTTAGGTTAGGTTAGGTTAGGTTAGGTTAGGTTAGGTTAGGTTAGGTTAGGTTAGGTTAGGTTAGGTTAGGTTAGGTTAGGTTAGGTTAGGTTAGGTTAGGTTAGGTTAGGTTAGGTTAGGTTAGGTTAGGTTAGGTTAGGTTAGGTTAGGTTAGGTTAGGTTAGGTTAGGTTAGGTTAGGTTAGGTTAGGTTAGGTTAGGTTAGGTTAGGTTAGGTTAGGTTAGGTTAGGTTAGGTTAGGTTAGGTTAGGTTAGGTTAGGTTAGGTTAGGTTAGGTTAGGTTAGGTTAGGTTAGGTTAGGTTAGGTTAGGTTAGGTTAGGTTAGGTTAGGTTAGGTTAGGTTAGGTTAGGTTAGGTTAGGTTAGGTTAGGTTAGGTTAGGTTAGGTTAGGTTAGGTTAGGTTAGGTTAGGTTAGGTTAGGTTAGGTTAGGTTAGGTTAGGTTAGGTTAGGTTAGGTTAGGTTAGGTTAGGTTAGGTTAGGTTAGGTTAGGTTAGGTTAGGTTAGGTTAGGTTAGGTTAGGTTAGGTTAGGTTAGGTTAGGTTAGGTTAGGTTAGGTTAGGTTAGGTTAGGTTAGGTTAGGTTAGGTTAGGTTAGGTTAGGTTAGGTTAGGTTAGGTTAGGTTAGGTTAGGTTAGGTTAGGTTAGGTTAGGTTAGGTTAGGTTAGGTTAGGTTAGGTTAGGTTAGGTTAGGTTAGGTTAGGTTAGGTTAGGTTAGGTTAGGTTAGGTTAGGTTAGGTTAGGTTAGGTTAGGTTAGGTTAGGTTAGGTTAGGTTAGGTTAGGTTAGGTTAGGTTAGGTTAGGTTAGGTTAGGTTAGGTTAGGTTAGGTTAGGTTAGGTTAGGTTAGGTTAGGTTAGGTTAGGTTAGGTTAGGTTAGGTTAGGTTAGGTTAGGTTAGGTTAGGTTAGGTTAGGTTAGGTTAGGTTAGGTTAGGTTAGGTTAGGTTAGGTTAGGTTAGGTTAGGTTAGGTTAGGTTAGGTTAGGTTAGGTTAGGTTAGGTTAGGTTAGGTTAGGTTAGGTTAGGTTAGGTTAGGTTAGGTTAGGTTAGGTTAGGTTAGGTTAGGTTAGGTTAGGTTAGGTTAGGTTAGGTTAGGTTAGGTTAGGTTAGGTTAGGTTAGGTTAGGTTAGGTTAGGTTAGGTTAGGTTAGGTTAGGTTAGGTTAGGTTAGGTTAGGTTAGGTTAGGTTAGGTTAGGTTAGGTTAGGTTAGGTTAGGTTAGGTTAGGTTAGGTTAGGTTAGGTTAGGTTAGGTTAGGTTAGGTTAGGTTAGGTTAGGTTAGGTTAGGTTAGGTTAGGTTAGGTTAGGTTAGGTTAGGTTAGGTTAGGTTAGGTTAGGTTAGGTTAGGTTAGGTTAGGTTAGGTTAGGTTAGGTTAGGTTAGGTTAGGTTAGGTTAGGTTAGGTTAGGTTAGGTTAGGTTAGGTTAGGTTAGGTTAGGTTAGGTTAGGTTAGGTTAGGTTAGGTTAGGTTAGGTTAGGTTAGGTTAGGTTAGGTTAGGTTAGGTTAGGTTAGGTTAGGTTAGGTTAGGTTAGGTTAGGTTAGGTTAGGTTAGGTTAGGTTAGGTTAGGTTAGGTTAGGTTAGGTTAGGTTAGGTTAGGTTAGGTTAGGTTAGGTTAGGTTAGGTTAGGTTAGGTTAGGTTAGGTTAGGTTAGGTTAGGTTAGGTTAGGTTAGGTTAGGTTAGGTTAGGTTAGGTTAGGTTAGGTTAGGTTAGGTTAGGTTAGGTTAGGTTAGGTTAGGTTAGGTTAGGTTAGGTTAGGTTAGGTTAGGTTAGGTTAGGTTAGGTTAGGTTAGGTTAGGTTAGGTTAGGTTAGGTTAGGTTAGGTTAGGTTAGGTTAGGTTAGGTTAGGTTAGGTTAGGTTAGGTTAGGTTAGGTTAGGTTAGGTTAGGTTAGGTTAGGTTAGGTTAGGTTAGGTTAGGTTAGGTTAGGTTAGGTTAGGTTAGGTTAGGTTAGGTTAGGTTAGGTTAGGTTAGGTTAGGTTAG
>OX421263.1:0-2500 GCA_949125355.1 Agriopis leucophaearia | reverse complement strand
AGGTTAGGTTAGGTTAGGTTAGGTTAGGTTAGGTAGGTTAGGTTAGGTTAGGTTAGGTTAGGTTAGGTTAGGTTAGGTTAGGTTAGGTTAGGTTAGGTTAGGTTAGGTTAGGTTAGGTTAGGTTAGGTAGGTTAGGTAAGGTTAGGTTAGGTTAGGTTAGGTTAGGTTAGGTTAGGTTAGGTTAGGTTAGGTTAGGTTAGGTTAGGTTAGGTTAGGTTAGGTTAGGTTAGGTTAGGTTAGGTTAGGTTAGGTTAGGTTAGGTTAGGTTAGGTTAGGTTAGGTTAGGTTAGGTTTGTTTTATTTTTTTTTTTTTTTTTTTTTTTTTGTCCGGGCGCCTGTAGGCCCGGCCCGCGAGCTACCTCTGACTTGGTCAGAGTCTTTTTTCGTACATTTTAAGTAATATTTTATTCCAAACATTCGTGTTTTCTTAATTGTTATCAGAATAGTATATATAACCAAATCTAAATTTTTTACAATATTTTTCCTAATTATTATAACTTGCTTATTTCTACTTACTTATATTGTTTACACTTTATTTGTATATGCTGGATATATATATTATATAGAATATATAATCAACATAGTTTTCTTAATCTATTTGTTTCTATTATTTACTATTTTTACAATTTCAGTACAATAGCTTAGGAACTTACTTCTACTTTCTTTCTTTAGCAAAATAGCGTTTACATTTTCTTTATAATTTTGATATCTATTACATGTTCTAGATTGTACCTTTTGACACCAAAGATCGGACATTCAAATAAGATATGGGGCACTGTTTCATAATTCCTGGTTCACAGGCGCACGATGGGTCGTCCTTACACTTGAAGCGATTCAGGTATTCGGAGAACCCACCGTGCCCCGTCATCACCTGGGTAATTGCACTGGTTGGCTCAATCTCTTTTACCAACTTGTAAGCTTGTATGGCATCCGGTAAAAACAATTTAGTTACAGCACCAGTTTCACTTGCCCTGTATCTTCGGTCCCATTCGTCAATCGACTCCGTGCGGATCTGTCGCTTGACGAATGAGACCGGACACAAGTCATATTCGGGTTTTCGCTTGTGTTTTAGTGCTGCACTTTTTGCCAATTCGTCTGCACGTTCATTGCCGTTCAGGCCTGCATGAGCTTTGATCCAGAAGAGGGTTACTTGTTTATTTTGTTGTGTGCAGAGTCTCATATTCTCTCGGCCTTCCGTAGCAAGAGGGTGGGTGGTGTTTTGTTTGATAATAGTTTCCAGAGCTGATCGACTATCGCTATAAATACCGAAGCTATTCTCAGTGCGCTTCAAAATAACCCTCGTGGCCTTACATATGGCCAGGAGCTCCGCTTGGTAGACCGTACAGTACGGGGCTAGTTTTAGTTTGAGGGTTTTGTCTCGGCCCTCCCCGTTCCATAAGGACAGCGCCGCTCCGACTTGGCCCTCAATTTTACTCCCATCTGTAAAAATGCGTACTTCTTGGTTGTTGTGTTGGTCTACTTGTTGCTGGTCCGTCAAGCTTATGAGCTCCAGGCTCATATGTTCCGCCGGATGGGGGAATTCCTCGTGCGCCACCCGGTGCTCCACTTCCCTGTCACATAGTGCTGGCTGGGACACCCCCCTCCTGGCCTCATACAGAGCGGCTGCTTCTTGTATGCGGAGGTCGAGTGGTAGTATCCCCGCCAGCACAAGCGCAGAGTTTAGGGAGACCGTGCGGTATGCCCTGGTTAGCTTCTGCGCAAATCCTCTCTGCACGGTATTTAGTAGTTTTCTAACCCCTATCTTGTTAGTCGCGGAAACCCAAGAGCTGGCTGCATACAAAATTATGGGCTCTATAGTTGCAACGTATATCGTTCTTATTACTTCCGGGTGAAGCCCCCAGCTGACTTTAGCTGCTCTAGATAGCTGTTTGTATATGCTAGTGGCCTTTTTGCATATGTTGGCTGCATGCTCGTTAAAAGTTAACTTCTCGTCTATGGTTAGCCCCAGGATTTTGATTTCCTTGGACATTCCAATAGCTATTCCGGCCATCCTCAGGAGTGGTAAGTCATATTTCAATTTTCTTGTTATGACCATCGCCTTGGTTTTGTGTGGTGCAAACTTTAATTTATTTTTGACGCCCCACTCCTGAACATGAGCTAGAGCAGCATTGGCCTGTCCTTGGACCTCCAGTGCGTCGTGGCCATCAAAGACTAGCACTATGTCATCGGCAAAGGCTTGGCAATAATGTCCCTGCTCGTCGAGCTGCTTGAGTAGTGGGTCTAGAAGGAGGTTCCATAGGATAGGGCCTCCGATCGAGCCTTGAACACATCCCCTGTTGGTGTGCTTTGTGTACTGCTGACCGGAGTATCCTATCCCAACTCTTCTGTCTGAGAGGTAACTACTCATTATTCTCCTGATGTTGACAGGACACTTTTCCTCCGCCAGTCTGGTTTTGATCGCTGGCCACCAAGCGTTATCGAACGCTCCCTCTATGTCCAGCGACACCATCGTCACTAGTCTTTTTTGATCTAGTTTTCC
>OX421262.1:20574036-20586926 GCA_949125355.1 Agriopis leucophaearia | reverse complement strand
CTAACCTAACCTAACCTAACCTAACCTAACCTAACCTAACCTAACCTAACCTAACCTAACCTAACCTAACCTAACCTAACCTAACCTAACCTAACCTAACCTAACCTAACCTAACCTAACCTAACCTAACCTAACCTAACCTAACCTAACCTAACCTAACCTAACCTAACCTAACCTAACCTAACCTAACCTAACCTAACCTAACCTAACCTAACCTAACCTAACCTAACCTAACCTAACCTAACCTAACCTAACCTAACCTAACCTAACCTAACCTAACCTAACCTAACCTAACCTAACCTAACCTAACCTAACCTAACCTAACCTAACCTAACCTAACCTAACCTAACCTAACCTAACCTAACCTAACCTAACCTAACCTAACCTAACCTAACCTAACCTAACCTAACCTAACCTAACCTAACCTAACCTAACCTAACCTAACCTAACCTAACCTAACCTAACCTAACCTAACCTAACCTAACCTAACCTAACCTAACCTAACCTAACCTAACCTAACCTAACCTAACCTAACCTAACCTAACCTAACCTAACCTAACCTAACCTAACCTAACCTAACCTAACCTAACCTAACCTAACCTAACCTAACCTAACCTAACCTAACCTAACCTAACCTAACCTAACCTAACCTAACCTAACCTAACCTAACCTAACCTAACCTAACCTAACCTAACCTAACCTAACCTAACCTAACCTAACCTAACCTAACCTAACCTAACCTAACCTAACCTAACCTAACCTAACCTAACCTAACCTAACCTAACCTAACCTAACCTAACCTAACCTAACCTAACCTAACCTAACCTAACCTAACCTAACCTAACCTAACCTAACCTAACCTAACCTAACCTAACCTAACCTAACCTAACCTAACCTAACCTAACCTAACCTAACCTAACCTAACCTAACCTAACCTAACCTAACCTAACCTAACCTAACCTAACCTAACCTAACCTAACCTAACCTAACCTAACCTAACCTAACCTAACCTAACCTAACCTAACCTAACCTAACCTAACCTAACCTAACCTAACCTAACCTAACCTAACCTAACCTAACCTAACCTAACCTAACCTAACCTAACCTAACCTAACCTAACCTAACCTAACCTAACCTAACCTAACCTAACCTAACCTAACCTAACCTAACCTAACCTAACCTAACCTAACCTAACCTAACCTAACCTAACCTAACCTAACCTAACCTAACCTAACCTAACCTAACCTAACCTAACCTAACCTAACCTAACCTAACCTAACCTAACCTAACCTAACCTAACCTAACCTAACCTAACCTAACCTAACCTAACCTAACCTAACCTAACCTAACCTAACCTAACCTAACCTAACCTAACCTAACCTAACCTAACCTAACCTAACCTAACCTAACCTAACCTAACCTAACCTAACCTAACCTAACCTAACCTAACCTAACCTAACCTAACCTAACCTAACCTAACCTAACCTAACCTAACCTAACCTAACCTAACCTAACCTAACCTAACCTAACCTAACCTAACCTAACCTAACCTAACCTAACCTAACCTAACCTAACCTAACCTAACCTAACCTAACCTAACCTAACCTAACCTAACCTAACCTAACCTAACCTAACCTAACCTAACCTAACCTAACCTAACCTAACCTAACCTAACCTAACCTAACCTAACCTAACCTAACCTAACCTAACCTAACCTAACCTAACCTAACCTAACCTAACCTAACCTAACCTAACCTAACCTAACCTAACCTAACCTAACCTAACCTAACCTAACCTAACCTAACCTAACCTAACCTAACCTAACCTAACCTAACCTAACCTAACCTAACCTAACCTAACCTAACCTAACCTAACCTAACCTAACCTAACCTAACCTAACCTAACCTAACCTAACCTAACCTAACCTAACCTAACCTAACCTAACCTAACCTAACCTAACCTAACCTAACCTAACCTAACCTAACCTAACCTAACCTAACCTAACCTAACCTAACCTAACCTAACCTAACCTAACCTAACCTAACCTAACCTAACCTAACCTAACCTAACCTAACCTAACCTAACCTAACCTAACCTAACCTAACCTAACCTAACCTAACCTAACCTAACCTAACCTAACCTAACCTAACCTAACCTAACCTAACCTAACCTAACCTAACCTAACCTAACCTAACCTAACCTAACCTAACCTAACCTAACCTAACCTAACCTAACCTAACCTAACCTAACCTAACCTAACCTAACCTAACCTAACCTAACCTAACCTAACCTAACCTAACCTAACCTAACCTAACCTAACCTAACCTAACCTAACCTAACCTAACCTAACCTAACCTAACCTAACCTAACCTAACCTAACCTAACCTAACCTAACCTAACCTAACCTAACCTAACCTAACCTAACCTAACCTAACCTAACCTAACCTAACCTAACCTAACCTAACCTAACCTAACCTAACCTAACCTAACCTAACCTAACCTAACCTAACCTAACCTAACCTAACCTAACCTAACCTAACCTAACCTAACCTAACCTAACCTAACCTAACCTAACCTAACCTAACCTAACCTAACCTAACCTAACCTAACCTAACCTAACCTAACCTAACCTAACCTAACCTAACCTAACCTAACCTAACCTAACCTAACCTAACCTAACCTAACCTAACCTAACCTAACCTAACCTAACCTAACCTAACCTAACCTAACCTAACCTAACCTAACCTAACCTAACCTAACCTAACCTAACCTAACCTAACCTAACCTAACCTAACCTAACCTAACCTAACCTAACCTAACCTAACCTAACCTAACCTAACCTAACCTAACCTAACCTAACCTAACCTAACCTAACCTAACCTAACCTAACCTAACCTAACCTAACCTAACCTAACCTAACCTAACCTAACCTAACCTAACCTAACCTAACCTAACCTAACCTAACCTAACCTAACCTAACCTAACCTAACCTAACCTAACCTAACCTAACCTAACCTAACCTAACCTAACCTAACCTAACCTAACCTAACCTAACCTAACCTAACCTAACCTAACCTAACCTAACCTAACCTAACCTAACCTAACCTAACCTAACCTAACCTAACCTAACCTAACCTAACCTAACCTAACCTAACCTAACCTAACCTAACCTAACCTAACCTAACCTAACCTAACCTAACCTAACCTAACCTAACCTAACCTAACCTAACCTAACCTAACCTAACCTAACCTAACCTAACCTAACCTAACCTAACCTAACCTAACCTAACCTAACCTAACCTAACCTAACCTAACCTAACCTAACCTAACCTAACCTAACCTAACCTAACCTAACCTAACCTAACCTAACCTAACCTAACCTAACCTAACCTAACCTAACCTAACCTAACCTAACCTAACCTAACCTAACCTAACCTAACCTAACCTAACCTAACCTAACCTAACCTAACCTAACCTAACCTAACCTAACCTAACCTAACCTAACCTAACCTAACCTAACCTAACCTAACCTAACCTAACCTAACCTAACCTAACCTAACCTAACCTAACCTAACCTAACCTAACCTAACCTAACCTAACCTAACCTAACCTAACCTAACCTAACCTAACCTAACCTAACCTAACCTAACCTAACCTAACCTAACCTAACCTAACCTAACCTAACCTAACCTAACCTAACCTAACCTAACCTAACCTAACCTAACCTAACCTAACCTAACCTAACCTAACCTAACCTAACCTAACCTAACCTAACCTAACCTAACCTAACCTAACCTAACCTAACCTAACCTAACCTAACCTAACCTAACCTAACCTAACCTAACCTAACCTAACCTAACCTAACCTAACCTAACCTAACCTAACCTAACCTAACCTAACCTAACCTAACCTAACCTAACCTAACCTAACCTAACCTAACCTAACCTAACCTAACCTAACCTAACCTAACCTAACCTAACCTAACCTAACCTAACCTAACCTAACCTAACCTAACCTAACCTAACCTAACCTAACCTAACCTAACCTAACCTAACCTAACCTAACCTAACCTAACCTAACCTAACCTAACCTAACCTAACCTAACCTAACCTAACCTAACCTAACCTAACCTAACCTAACCTAACCTAACCTAACCTAACCTAACCTAACCTAACCTAACCTAACCTAACCTAACCTAACCTAACCTAACCTAACCTAACCTAACCTAACCTAACCTAACCTAACCTAACCTAACCTAACCTAACCTAACCTAACCTAACCTAACCTAACCTAACCTAACCTAACCTAACCTAACCTAACCTAACCTAACCTAACCTAACCTAACCTAACCTAACCTAACCTAACCTAACCTAACCTAACCTAACCTAACCTAACCTAACCTAACCTAACCTAACCTAACCTAACCTAACCTAACCTAACCTAACCTAACCTAACCTAACCTAACCTAACCTAACCTAACCTAACCTAACCTAACCTAACCTAACCTAACCTAACCTAACCTAACCTAACCTAACCTAACCTAACCTAACCTAACCTAACCTAACCTAACCTAACCTAACCTAACCTAACCTAACCTAACCTAACCTAACCTAACCTAACCTAACCTAACCTAACCTAACCTAACCTAACCTAACCTAACCTAACCTAACCTAACCTAACCTAACCTAACCTAACCTAACCTAACCTAACCTAACCTAACCTAACCTAACCTAACCTAACCTAACCTAACCTAACCTAACCTAACCTAACCTAACCTAACCTAACCTAACCTAACCTAACCTAACCTAACCTAACCTAACCTAACCTAACCTAACCTAACCTAACCTAACCTAACCTAACCTAACCTAACCTAACCTAACCTAACCTAACCTAACCTAACCTAACCTAACCTAACCTAACCTAACCTAACCTAACCTAACCTAACCTAACCTAACCTAACCTAACCTAACCTAACCTAACCTAACCTAACCTAACCTAACCTAACCTAACCTAACCTAACCTAACCTAACCTAACCTAACCTAACCTAACCTAACCTAACCTAACCTAACCTAACCTAACCTAACCTAACCTAACCTAACCTAACCTAACCTAACCTAACCTAACCTAACCTAACCTAACCTAACCTAACCTAACCTAACCTAACCTAACCTAACCTAACCTAACCTAACCTAACCTAACCTAACCTAACCTAACCTAACCTAACCTAACCTAACCTAACCTAACCTAACCTAACCTAACCTAACCTAACCTAACCTAACCTAACCTAACCTAACCTAACCTAACCTAACCTAACCTAACCTAACCTAACCTAACCTAACCTAACCTAACCTAACCTAACCTAACCTAACCTAACCTAACCTAACCTAACCTAACCTAACCTAACCTAACCTAACCTAACCTAACCTAACCTAACCTAACCTAACCTAACCTAACCTAACCTAACCTAACCTAACCTAACCTAACCTAACCTAACCTAACCTAACCTAACCTAACCTAACCTAACCTAACCTAACCTAACCTAACCTAACCTAACCTAACCTAACCTAACCTAACCTAACCTAACCTAACCTAACCTAACCTAACCTAACCTAACCTAACCTAACCTAACCTAACCTAACCTAACCTAACCTAACCTAACCTAACCTAACCTAACCTAACCTAACCTAACCTAACCTAACCTAACCTAACCTAACCTAACCTAACCTAACCTAACCTAACCTAACCTAACCTAACCTAACCTAACCTAACCTAACCTAACCTAACCTAACCTAACCTAACCTAACCTAACCTAACCTAACCTAACCTAACCTAACCTAACCTAACCTAACCTAACCTAACCTAACCTAACCTAACCTAACCTAACCTAACCTAACCTAACCTAACCTAACCTAACCTAACCTAACCTAACCTAACCTAACCTAACCTAACCTAACCTAACCTAACCTAACCTAACCTAACCTAACCTAACCTAACCTAACCTAACCTAACCTAACCTAACCTAACCTAACCTAACCTAACCTAACCTAACCTAACCTAACCTAACCTAACCTAACCTAACCTAACCTAACCTAACCTAACCTAACCTAACCTAACCTAACCTAACCTAACCTAACCTAACCTAACCTAACCTAACCTAACCTAACCTAACCTAACCTAACCTAACCTAACCTAACCTAACCTAACCTAACCTAACCTAACCTAACCTAACCTAACCTAACCTAACCTAACCTAACCTAACCTAACCTAACCTAACCTAACCTAACCTAACCTAACCTAACCTAACCTAACCTAACCTAACCTAACCTAACCTAACCTAACCTAACCTAACCTAACCTAACCTAACCTAACCTAACCTAACCTAACCTAACCTAACCTAACCTAACCTAACCTAACCTAACCTAACCTAACCTAACCTAACCTAACCTAACCTAACCTAACCTAACCTAACCTAACCTAACCTAACCTAACCTAACCTAACCTAACCTAACCTAACCTAACCTAACCTAACCTAACCTAACCTAACCTAACCTAACCTAACCTAACCTAACCTAACCTAACCTAACCTAACCTAACCTAACCTAACCTAACCTAACCTAACCTAACCTAACCTAACCTAACCTAACCTAACCTAACCTAACCTAACCTAACCTAACCTAACCTAACCTAACCTAACCTAACCTAACCTAACCTAACCTAACCTAACCTAACCTAACCTAACCTAACCTAACCTAACCTAACCTAACCTAACCTAACCTAACCTAACCTAACCTAACCTAACCTAACCTAACCTAACCTAACCTAACCTAACCTAACCTAACCTAACCTAACCTAACCTAACCTAACCTAACCTAACCTAACCTAACCTAACCTAACCTAACCTAACCGTCGATTTTTGTTTGCAAAAATATCCTCTGACCGTGGTGTGTGATACCTTTCCGGACGCGCAGCCGCGAGCCCTCACCAGACCTGCAACATAAAAAGAGACACATTAGTATTAGAAATTTTGGCGATAGAAAAACAAAAAATTTTTTCGAAAAACTCTAATAATTTTTCCAAATTTTGACTTTTTAAATTTTTTATTCGTGCTCTGACATCGGGTGGAGTGCCCGCATCTCGCCCCACACTCCAAACAGCGAAATTCGCGAAAATTTTTAGACATCTCCAACCATAGTAGCAAAAAGTTGATATACCTAAGAGTAAATTCTCATACATTGTCGATTTTTGTTTGCAAAAATATCCTCTGACCGTGGTGTGTGATACCTTTCCGGACGCGCAGCCGCGAGCCCTCACCAGACCTGCAACATAAAAAGAGACACATTAGTATTAGAAATTTTGGCGATAGAAAAACAAAAAATTTTTTCGAAAAACTTTAATAATTTTTCCAAATTTTGACTTTTTAAAATTTTTATTTGTGTTCTGACATCGGGTGGAGTGCCCGCATCTCGCCCCACACTCCAAACAGCGAAATTCGCGAAAATTTTTAGACATCTCCAACCATAGTAGCAAAAAGTTGATATACCTAAGAGTAAATTCTCATACATTGTCGATTTTTGTTTGCAAAAATATCCTCTGACCGTGGTGTGTGATACCTTTCCGGACGCGCAGCCGCGAGCCCTCACCAGACCTGCAACATAAAAAGAGACACATTAGTATTAGAAATTTTGGCGATAGAAAAACAAAAAATTTTTTCGAAAAACTTTAATAATTTTTCCAAATTTTGACTTTTTAAAATTTTTATTTGTGTTCTGACATCGGGTGGAGTGCCCGCATCTCGCCCCACACTCCAAACAGCGAAATTCGCGAAAATTTTTAGACATCTCCAACCATAGTAGCAAAAAGTTGATATACCTAAGAGTAAATTCTCATACATTGTCGATTTTTGTTTGCAAAAATATCCTCTGACCGTGGTGTGTGATACCTTTCCGGACGCGCAGCCGCGAGCCCTCACCAGACCTGCAACATAAAAAGAGACACATTAGTATTAGAAATTTTGGCGATAGAAAAACAAAAAATTTTTTCGAAAAACTTTAATAATTTTTCCAAATTTTGACTTTTTAAAATTTTTATTTGTGTTCTGACATCGGGTGGAGTGCCCGCATCTCGCCCCACACTCCAAACAGCGAAATTCGCGAAAATTTTTAGACATCTCCAACCATAGTAGCAAAAAGTTGATATACCTAAGAGTAAATTCTCATACATTGTCGATTTTTGTTTGCAAAAATATCCTCTGACCGTGGTGTGTGATACCTTTCCGGACGCGCAGCCGCGAGCCCTCACCAGACCTGCAACATAAAAAGAGACACATTAGTATTAGAAATTTTGGCGATAGAAAAACAAAAAATTTTTTCGAAAAACTTTAATAATTTTTCCAAATTTTGACTTTTTAAAATTTTTATTTGTGTTCTGACATCGGGTGGAGTGCCCGCATCTCGCCCCACACTCCAAACAGCGAAATTCGCGAAAATTTTTAGACATCTCCAACCATAGTAGCAAAAAGTTGATATACCTAAGAGTAAATTCTCATACATTGTCGATTTTTGTTTGCAAAAATATCCTCTGACCGTGGTGTGTGATACCTTTCCGGACGCGCAGCCGCGAGCCCTCACCAGACCTGCAACATAAAAAGAGACACATTAGTATTAGAAATTTTGGCGATAGAAAAACAAAAAATTTTTTCGAAAAACTTTAATAATTTTTCCAAATTTTGACTTTTTAAAATTTTTATTTGTGTTCTGACATCGGGTGGAGTGCCCGCATCTCGCCCCACACTCCAAACAGCGAAATTCGCGAAAAATTTCGCCCGCCCACCCACCCAGTGACGTTAACTCTGTACAGGAGGACTTCACTGGGAAGGACAAAATATTGGATTGGAAATTTGTTTTTATTTATCAAAATAAGCCACTAAATTTGACCGAAAACCAGCCCTTTACACTGGTTTTTGTAAACATTTTAATTTATTTGACCTAAATAATAATAAATATTATTTATTTAATTAGACAAGCTTATATTAGTAAATATGTTAAGGACTCCGACAAAGACTGCTCAAGATACGGAACAAGACTCTGCAAAGACCATGATAGGAACTGACCCTCTAACAGTAGGGACCTCCTCGGCTTCCACCACCAACGTCAGAAGGAGCGTGGGGGAGTGGGAGTCTGGGAAATCTGACACCCAGCAAAGCCCCACTCCCTCAAACAAGACTTTTTCGCTGGTGGTGAAATCCGGGAATAAAGGTTCTCGGATCAGCCTGACACCTTCCCCAACGAGACTTGTAAAGGTAGGGCCCCCAAAGCCGAAACCGAAGACGGTGCGAAAGCCGTCATCGGAGGCCAAGGTTGGCCCACCCAGTCTAGAGGTATTAAAAGGCCCAAACTTGGTGGCTGAAGCGAAGGCCTGTCTGGTGAAGGGGAAGCTCCACCTCAACAACTCTGGCAATATAAGCAGAGTTATAAAAAGCGGAGTTGTGGAGGTGATTGAGCGCCTCTTCCAGCTGGTTAAAGATGCCTGCTCAATAAAGAATGGAATGGAAAAAAGTCAGCCCGAAACAGAGAAAGAAACAGAGGAAGAAGGGGAAGTACTATCAGGAAGAACAGAGTCATTAGTAAAAATTCTAGAAAAACAAGCCGAACTGTTAAGAGAAAATAATGAAAAAATGGAGACCCTGAGGGAATGTTTGGAGAGGAGGACTTATGCAAGCGTTGCGGCGGCGACCACCCGTATGCAGACCCCGGCACGCACCGCACTGCACTCGGTGGTCGTCACAGCGAATGATGAAACGGAAACAGGGGAAGAAATAATGAATAAGATAAGAAAGGCAGTTAACGCAAAGGAAGGAGAAGTGACAGTTGAGAGGATAAGGAAAACAAAAGATAGGAAAGTAATAATAGGATGTAGAACTGTTGAGGAAAGACAGAAAGTGAAGGAAAAAATTAGAAAAGCTGGACAAGACCTCAACGTAGAGGAGATAAAAAATAGAGATCCACTGGTCATTCTCAGGGACGTACTTAAATATAACAGCGATGGAGAAGTATTAAACGCCCTGAGGACACAGAACAGAGACCTATTTAAAGGCCTGGAAGAGGACGATATGAAGGTGGACATAGCCTATAAGAAGCACGCTAGGAACCCTTTAGCAAACCACATCATTATGAGGGTCTCTCCGAAGATGTGGAAGCGGATGGTCGATGCTGAATCCGTGCACATAGATCTCCAGCGAGTAAGAGTAGCCGATCAGTCGCCACTCGTGCAATGTTCACTCTGCTTGGGATACGGGCACGGGAGGCGATTCTGCACAGACACGCTGGAGAAGTGCAGCCACTGTGGGGGGCCCCATATGAGAACCGATTGTCCAGGCCGGCTGACCGGTGCAACCCCGACCTGCTGTAACTGTCTGCAGGCAAAACTGAACGACGTTGAACACAATGCGTTCAGTCAAGAATGCGCAGTGAGAAGGAAGTGGGAAGCACTGGCCAGAGCCAAAGTAGCCTATTGCTAAGGTGGTTCCTGGAGTCCTTTTTGCCCCAGCCAATTCGAAGCCATACCTGGTCGCCCAGGCAAACTTGCAGCGGGCGGAGATCGCGACGTATGAGCTCATGCTCCAAGCGAGCAAAGATAAAATCGCGTTTGCGCTGCTACAGGAGCCGTATGTGGGGGGTGTAGGTAGAATGAGAGACTATAGGGGAGTGCGAATATACCAATGCATGACACAGAGTGGCGGCCACATCAAGGCTGCAATCGCAGTCTTTGACCCTGATTTGAACGTCACTCTGTGCCCCGACTTGACCACGAATAATATCGTTGTGGTCAAAATACGAACATCTGCTTGGGAGATGGCAGTCGTCTCATTCTACTTTGAACCCTACCCCGCACCCATACAGCCATACTTGGAGCAGCTCAAACGGATTGAGTTAAAACTGGGCCGTTGCTTGATCGTCGGTGGCGATGCAAACGCCAAGAGTACTTGGTGGGGCAGCAAGAAAGTGGATGAACGCGGGGACGAAATGGCTGGGACACTAGAAGAAATGGGTTTGCAGGTACTCAACGAAGGGGATACCCCAACTTTCGACACAGTTAGAGGAGATAAAGTACTCACCAGCTTCGTTGACATAACGGCTTGCGCGACGGAACTGCTACACCTGATAGACGATTGGAAAGTTCGGGAAGACATGACTGGCTCGGACCACAACGGTATAACATTTAATATATATTTAAAAAGATCAAAAGGCATAAAAATACAGCGTACAACGAGAATTTACAATAGCAAAAAAGCAAACTGGGTCTATTTTCATGAGAAAATAGACCAGTTTCTAGAAGATAATAAAATAAACATGCAAGAAATTCAAAATATAGAAAACAAAATACAATTAGAAAACATGATCAAAAACTACATTAACACTACAATACAAACATGCAATATCACTATTCCAAAAATAAAACAAAAAGATGTACTTACCATACCGTGGTGGTCCGAGCGGCTTGCCAAATTGAAGAAGGAGGTCGTCGTCAGGAAACGCAGGATCCGTTGGGCAGCTCCAATCCGAAGAAATAAAGTCGTTGCTGAGTACCTGCAAACAAAAGAAAATTATGAGAAAGAAGTAAAGAAGGAACAAGTGAAGAGTTGGAAGGAATTTTGTGAAAAGCAGGACAGGGAAGGATTATGGGAAGGGATTTATAGGGTCATCAAAGGTACTACGAATAGGCAGGAGGATCCTCCTCTAATTCAAAATGGCACGGCATTGGACCCAAAAAGATCGGCAATACTGTTGGCGGAGACTTTCTACCCGGAGGACCAAATGGATAGTGACAACACAGACCATAGGCGGATCAGAACAGCGGCTGACCAAGTGAACAGCGTGGTGCAAGATGAAACCCACGACCCGCCATTCACCTCTGTGGAATTGAAGGCCGCTGCTGACAGCTTTAATCCAAAAAAGGCTCCGGGTTCAGATGGTCTCACGGCCGACATCTGCCAGCATGCCATAAACCAAAATCCAGGAGTTTTCCTATCACTGGCGAACAAATGCCTGGAACTGGGCCACTTTCCAAATGTTTGGAAAGAAGCCACGGTTATAGTGCTCAGAAAACCAGGCAAAGATAATTATATGGTCCCAAAGTCTTATAGACCCATCGGATTGTTGCCAGTGCTGGGAAAGATCCTGGAAAAACTGCTCGTAGGCAGGCTGAAGTGGCACATTCTCCCGAAGCTAAGTAATCGTCAGTACGGATTCATGCCCCAGCGCAGCACCGAGGACTCCCTCTATGTCCTAACGAAATACATACGCACTAAGCTGGAACAAAAGAAAATAATAACAATGGTATCACTAGACATAGAGGGAGCGTTCGACAGCGCCTGGTGGCCATTAATACGAGTCCGACTGGCTGAAGAAAAATGCCCAGTAAATTTAAGGAGAATGATGGACAGCTACCTACAATGCAGAAAGGTTAAAGTCCGGTATGCTGGCGAAGAATACGAGAAGAGTACTTCCAAGGGATGCGTGCAGGGGTCGATAGGAGGACCAATTCTTTGGAACCTTCTCCTTGACCCCTTGCTTCAGGAATTGACAAGGCGCGGAGACTATTGCCAAGCGTTCGCCGATGACGTTGTCTTGATTTTTGAGGGGGACACGGCAATGGAGGTCCAACGACGTGCGAATGCCGCTCTCGACTATGCTCTGCAGTGGGGTGTTAAAAATAAGCTGAAGTTTGCACCACACAAAACTAGTGCAATGGTGTTAACACGTAAGCTGAAGTACGACATCCCACTGTTGAGCATGGGTGGGATCGACATTGGCATGTCGAAAGAAATAAAGATCCTGGGGGTGACCATTGACGATAAGCTAACGTTTAATAGCCACATAGCTAACGTCTG
>OX421262.1:20439036-20569036 GCA_949125355.1 Agriopis leucophaearia | reverse complement strand
ATCCATCCATCCATCCATCCATCCATCCATCCATCCATCCATCCATCCATCCATCCATCCATCCATCCATCCATCCATCCATCCATCCATCCATCCATCCATCCATCCATCCATCCATCCATCCATCCATCCATCCATCCATCCATCCATCCATCCATCCATCCATCCATCCATCCATCCATCCATCCATCCATCCATCCATCCATCCATCCATCCATCCATCCATCCATCCATCCATCCATCCATCCATCCATCCATCCATCCATCCATCCATCCATCCATCCATCCATCCATCCATCCATCCATCCATCCATCCATCCATCCATCCATCCATCCATCCATCCATCCATCCATCCATCCATCCATCCATCCATCCATCCATCCATCCATCCATCCATCCATCCATCCATCCATCCATCCATCCATCCATCCATCCATCCATCCATCCATCCATCCATCCATCCATCCATCCATCCATCCATCCATCCATCCATCCATCCATCCATCCATCCATCCATCCATCCATCCATCCATCCATCCATCCATCCATCCATCCATCCATCCATCCATCCATCCATCCATCCATCCATCCATCCATCCATCCATCCATCCATCCATCCATCCATCCATCCATCCATCCATCCATCCATCCATCCATCCATCCATCCATCCATCCATCCATCCATCCATCCATCCATCCATCCATCCATCCATCCATCCATCCATCCATCCATCCATCCATCCATCCATCCATCCATCCATCCATCCATCCATCCATCCATCCATCCATCCATCCATCCATCCATCCATCCATCCATCCATCCATCCATCCATCCATCCATCCATCCATCCATCCATCCATCCATCCATCCATCCATCCATCCATCCATCCATCCATCCATCCATCCATCCATCCATCCATCCATCCATCCATCCATCCATCCATCCATCCATCCATCCATCCATCCATCCATCCATCCATCCATCCATCCATCCATCCATCCATCCATCCATCCATCCATCCATCCATCCATCCATCCATCCATCCATCCATCCATCCATCCATCCATCCATCCATCCATCCATCCATCCATCCATCCATCCATCCATCCATCCATCCATCCATCCATCCATCCATCCATCCATCCATCCATCCATCCATCCATCCATCCATCCATCCATCCATCCATCCATCCATCCATCCATCCATCCATCCATCCATCCATCCATCCATCCATCCATCCATCCATCCATCCATCCATCCATCCATCCATCCATCCATCCATCCATCCATCCATCCATCCATCCATCCATCCATCCATCCATCCATCCATCCATCCATCCATCCATCCATCCATCCATCCATCCATCCATCCATCCATCCATCCATCCATCCATCCATCCATCCATCCATCCATCCATCCATCCATCCATCCATCCATCCATCCATCCATCCATCCATCCATCCATCCATCCATCCATCCATCCATCCATCCATCCATCCATCCATCCATCCATCCATCCATCCATCCATCCATCCATTGTAGTATTCCTTCATATTCATCCTCATTCATATCCATTTTTTATATAAAATTTGTAAACTTTTTATCGGTTAGTAAAACTTTTTGGGCACACGCTCCGCAAGTCGAAATTCAAATTTGAAAAAGGAAGAGGAAAAGCCGTGACGGCAAACAGAGTCGTCATTCTATAAACAACCTTGAAAGCAGGAACATCAAATTGAAAAATGGTGAAATGTTTTGATTATGGATGCTGCTCTGAACTCCGCGAGTAATAGTGTTCCGTGGCTCTGAACCTAGAGGAAATGTTTTGAAAATTGATGCTGCTCTAAACCTAGAGAAAAGAGGACCGGCATGCGGAAACCGTGAGTCCCTTAGTATTTTAACATTCTTCGACCTGGAATTTGCTCCGCTGCCGTCCTCCTACCTAAATCCTCGCTCAACGTCCTCTGGATACCAGACGCAAGCGAAGCTTGATCTCCGTACCTCTTCCGAAGACTACACCTCCGGTCCACTACTTCGCCGGATACCTGCCGTGCGGAGACTGCGGAGCGCTTAGGCCCCTTAGCCCCTTTAGCTTTCTTTTTTATATTACTGTACTGACTGTACTGTACTGTACTGGTCAATTAAACTTATCTATCCGTTACCTGGTTGTTTTCCTTACCACCCATTAGGATCTGCAGGAACTGATAGGCAGGCTTAATTTTTCAACACCTAGAAATTGTCGCGGGACGCCTGTTTAAGTTAGCAAACAGGCGTAACGTTACAGTTTGGCGCCCTTCTTAAAAACCCACGTTTCATGCTCCTTAATCTCAAAATTCTAAAACAAACCTTGCCCAGGGAGCTCTATTTCGACTTAATCTTTCGGCTTTAACATCTCTATATATTTATCTATACATCTTTACCTATTACTCTCACTCCACTTCATTCTTAACACTAAACCCTACACTTTACAGTACTATGTTCAACATTATGCTACACCCCCACGCACATATACATTACTTACCTGATTGCCACTGCAATCTACATCCATTCTTCTCTTGTAAGTGTTAAACCCTCGGGTCACTTTCAAGTTGGGGTTTGGAGTACTCTACGGCGTGCTGCAGGACAATATCCTGTAGTAAACGTTCATGCAAGTTTCCATCTACAAGAAGGTGTACTTCTAGATCTTCGAGGTCGACTAACAGGTGCACTGTAAGTTCACGGAAACTGAAGTCTAGACACGCATAAAACCTTATTACGCTTCATACATAATCTTCTTACACGTCTAATCAAACTATCACATTTTACCAACGATATAATAAATGGTAGATGCGGCATAAATTTACCATCGACTTATTAATGGTGGACACGGCATAGGATTTTTCCATCGACGTATATATACATGGACGAGACATCTCTTTAATTCGTTATTAATATTATAACGTTCGTTGTAGGTACTTTCTACGACAATCTTAATAAAATATAACGCTCAACATACATTTGCAGCGTCTTATTTATTTATTTTTTGTTAAGGGTGTTTTGAATATTATAGAATACTTCTATAATTCTATAATATTTTAACCCGAAACAAACGCGTATAAATAATTCTTTAATTCTTAACTCTAAACTTAACGTTTTAAAACTTAATCATGGCTAGATCTATCAAATATTCTTATTTGAATAAACACGAACTTGAATATGAAGTGTCTATTAGGGCTGAAAAACCAACAGATACTTTATCTAATCTTAAAGAACAGATGACGAAACTTTGTCACATTTTTCCAGAGAATATTAAGTCCTCTTCTTTACCTCTTAAGGTGGACCTCTCTCAAGCAGAGGTAACTCTTGAATACATTGAGACTAAAATCTCACACATCGAATCTTCTGGAGACAAAAGTGGTTTGAGAAAACTCGAGGCCTTCGTAAACCATCTTTATTACCGCCTGGACCGTCTTAAGGCGACTTCATCCTTGATTGAAAATTGTTCAAATTTAAGATCACGATTTTTCACACTTCAAAAACGCTTCGATGTACTAACTCTTGATGATGGAAGGTTTTCTTCTGAAGAGATGTTGGTGGAGGTACACAGCCCTCCTCAGGCTCAATTTGACTCTCCCACGGTTTCTGTAACCCTCCCTACTATAACCCTCCCTGCTACCCTCCCTGCTATTCAGCCTACCTCTCAACTTAAATCAATTCCTGAAGTTTCATTCACACCTCAACCTAGTATAATGGTTCCGTACTCGTCAATGCCTCAAGTCTCAACAATGTTTCAAAATTGTCGTACATCGGACAACTTTATTAAAGATTTGAAAACTTTTTCTTATAATGGCGAAACATGCCCTAGAACATTCCTTCAAAAGCTGGAAGAATTCAGGATTTCTAGAAATATCACAGAGGAGATGCTTTGTAAACATGCCTTCGAAATTTTCTCTGGAAATACACTTCATTGGTTCCGTTTTATTTATCAACAGAACCCTAATCTAACATGGAATGATATTCATATGTTACTGATCAAAGATTTTGGATCAATTGATTATGATTTTAATCTTCGACAAGAGATAATGAAAAGAATTCAAGGCGATTCAGAGCCCATTATCATATATGTTTCCATAATGTCTGGAATGTTTTCACGACTTTCAGAGAAGCTTAGTGAAGCCGAACAACTTAAGATTATCCGTCATAATATAAGGTCGTGCTACTCTGTTGTTTTGCTTTGTATGGAAATAACGTCAATTAATTCTCTGGTCTCAGCTTGTCAAAGCTATGAACAAATTTATTTTCGCAAACCTGGATGCGGAGATGCTTCTTGTGCTGCTGAATTTGCTTACCATTGTCCTTCAACTTCTAAGACTTCTTCAAAGATGAGTTATACTAATGCTGTACAAAATAATGTGAAGCCGCGTACTTCTTCACAGACTTATGAGAACTTAGTGGAAGATTCTTGTTTTCGTTGCCGAGTTAAAGGTCATTCTTTAAAGACTTGTACCCAACCTAGATATTTGGTTTGCTTTAAATGTGGCCGTAAAGGCGTAAAGATCACTAATTGTCCTAAATGCGCTTCACAATCTCAACAAAAAAAACTAATTAGTGACTTGAATAGTTCTTTGAACAGTTCTGCTGAACTTCATAACGATAAATTTGATCTTAAAGATTGGAATCAATGGTTAAATACTATTCGAAATTTTATGAGATGTTATAAAACAACTTCGGTATTCTATGACAAGGAAAAGGACTACAATAGACCTTTTGTTGATGTCTTTATAAATGATTTATCTTTTTCGGGTTTATTAGATAGTGGAAGTTGCATCACTATCCTTGGAAATAATTCTCATAAAGATATAGAAAGGTTAGGTTTTAAACTATTCAAGTCACAAACTCAAGTTATGGTTGCAAATAAACAGAAAACAATGTCTTCTGGTTATTTTAATTTACCAATGAGATTTAATAATCAAACACACGTAATTAAAGCGTATGTTTTTCCTGATATTCATCCTTCTTTAATTCTCGGTTTCGACTTTTGGAAAACATTTAATTTATTTCCTGGTATGCTTTCCCAGGAATTAAATTTTAAGGTTAATGGTTGTACAACTGGTGTTGTTGAAACTAATGTCTATTCTTTTGATCATCTTTCTGACAATCAAATTGAAATTGCAAAGGATTTAATCCAACGCTTTAATTTGATTTCTTTTGAACATAAGGGTAAATTAGGTCGTACTGACTTAGTTTGTCATCGAATCAATACTGGTGACGCTTTGCCTATTAAACAACGTTGTTATCGTCTTTCTCCTGAAAAACAGAAGGCCCTTATTATCGAAGTGGATAAAATGTTAGAACTTGACGTCATTGAAAAATGTGAGACTCCATGGCTTTCTCCAGTCATTATTACTCCAAAAAAGAATGGAGAATGGCGTTTTTGCGTGGATAGCAGGAAATTGAATGCAGTTACTCGAAAGGATGCTTATAGCCTCCCCTTTATCTCTGAAATCCTTGACAACCTTAAGAACGCTAAGTTTTTATCTAGCATCGACATCGCTAAGGCCTTTTGGGAAATTCCTTTACATCCTGAGGATAGGGATAAGACTGGTTTTTACGTTCCTGGCAGAGGAATGTATAGATTTAAAGTTATGCCGTTTGGTTTGACCAATGCTCCAGCAACTCAACAAAGACTTATGGACAATTTATTTACACCAGAGTTTGACAACAAGGTGTTTTGCTATTTAGATGACATTATAATTGTCAGTGATTCTTTTGATGAGCATATCTCACTTTTGCTTAAAGTTCATCAAAAACTTTCTTGTGCTGGGCTTACTATCAACTATGATAAGAGTAAATTCTTTCGTAAAGAACTTAAATATCTCGGTTACATAGTAGACGATCAAGGTTTAAGGGCTGATCCTGATAAAGTTCAAGCTATTTTGGCTTACCCTATTCCTACCTCTAAAAAGGAAGTGAGACAATTTTTAGGAACATGTAGTTGGTTTCGCCGCTTCATACCTAATTTCAGCTCTATTGCTTCGCCTCTTTGTAAACTAACTTCATCTGGTAAAAATTCTCCAAAGAAATTTGTTTGGAATGCGGAAGCGGATTCTGCCTTTGTTAACTTAAAAAAGTGCTTGACTACAACTCCAATTTTAGCTTGTCCTGAATTCGATCTTCCATTTTCGGTCCATTGTGATGCCTCGAACTTTGGCATTGGAGCTATGCTTACTCAGGTGCAGGATAATAAAGAAGTAGTCATTGCATATATGAGTAGAACTTTAAATAAACATGAACAAAACTATTCTACTACAGAAAGAGAAACATTAGCCGTGATAATAGCAATCGAACATTGGCGTTGTTATCTTGATAATGGTAAACCGTTCACAATTTATACTGATCACGCAGCATTAAAATGGTTCTTAAATTTGTCTAATCCTTCTGGAAGATTAGCACGATGGACTCTTCGTCTATCTTGTTTCAACTTCACTCTGAAACATAAAAAGGGTAAAGACAATGTAGTTCCAGACTATCTTTCACGACTGAAAACTAATGATAACGCTGTTATTGGTTTTGTTGAACCTATATCGGATAACGCTACCTCTCAATTAGAACGTTTTAATAAATTATTTAACGATTATCAAGATAACCCTGACGCTTTTCCAAATTATAAAATAGTCGATGCTAAGCTTTATCGTTTCTCTAAATCACCTAATAATCATTTGAACGATGATTTTACTTGGAAAGAAATTCCTCATCCTTCTGAAAGGCTAAATCTTATTAAATCTTGTCACGGTGAGATAGATGGTAATCCTCATATTGGTATTTTCAAAACTTACAAGAAACTATCGTTAAGATTTTATTGGTCTGGGATGTTTAGAGACGTTGCTAAGTTATGCTCTACTTGCGAGACTTGCATTGCCTTTAAACACTCAAACTATTCACCCTATGGTCTTATGGGTAAACCTAAAATTTGTTCAAGACCCTTCCAAAACATTTCTCTTGATTTAATGGGTCCTTTTCCTATGACAAGGCAGCGTAATCAACATATTCTAGTTGTTACGTGTTCTTTCTCTAAATACTGTCTTATTTTTCCTATTAAACGTGCTACAGCTACAAATATTATACAGCATCTGGAAAACTCGGTATTTCTGGTACATGGTGTACCACAAACCGTGATTATGGATAATGGATCACAGTTCCAGTCTAATGAATTCCGAGATTTCTTGATCGGTTACAAAATTCCTTTTATCTTTTATTCGCCTAGATATTGTCCCCAAGTCAATCCTACTGAACGTTATAATAGAACGATTGTCACTGCATTGGCACAGTTGGTAGGAGATGATCACCGATCTTGGGATAAATATCTACAAAAAATTCAATTAGCTCTTAACAGCTCGGTAAATGTCACAACAGGTTTTTCTCCATCGTTTCTCGTTTATGGTCGAGAAATTATACCTTGTGGCTCATACTATACCGATTGTGATAATCTCGATAGTGTTATTTTTCTCCCTCGCGATATTTATGCCACTAACCTAGGTGTACTATCTGCCACCTTTGATAAAGTTCAGATGGCACTACACACTGCACACATTAAGAACGCTGCTCACTACAACATAAGACACAATTTTAAGGAGTTTAACGTAGGTGACACAGTCTGGCGTAAAAATTATGTGCAGAGTAATGCCGGTGCATACTTTAGTTCTAAATTGGCTCCTAGATATGTCAAGTGCACGGTAGTTGAGAAATTATCGCCACTTGTCTTTGTCCTTGAGGATCCTAATGGTGTGAGAGGAAAATGGCACGTTAAAGATTTTAAAATTTAACTTTTCTAAATTATTTATCTTTTGTAACTTCTTGGTATAAATTCTTAACTGTTGTAAACCAGCAATCTCTAAATTATTTATTGTAACTTCTCTTAATTCAATTATTTTCTATCTAAACTTAACTTTTCATAACTTTGCTTAAATTCAGTTTACTTTTTCTTACTAGTTCTGTTTTTTATACTATTCTGTAATATCATCTTTAACTTTAAAAACCTAGACCTTATTTTTTTATCTTGACTATGTAAATCACCTCATCATCACTCATCGTCATTTCTGGTTTGGCAATCTTCCTTATCATCTGAGCGGTGGCACAACTCTTTAAGAAAGCCGAAGGTGCAATTTCCTATCATTGTATATTATCACTCTCCTTGTATATTCTTTTAGTAGTAACTTAGCTTTAATTTCGAATAGAGCCCAGGCTAGGACACGTTCCCCTGTGGTTTCCTATTCAACCTTCCTTGACTCTTAATCCTTGAGGGACCCTAAATCCACTTAATCTTAAACCTAGACCCTTAATCCTTGATGGACCCTAAGTCCAAATTAATCTTAAGCCTTGACTTCTCTTGGATGGAATCTAAACCCATCCAGGATCTTGGGTATACCCAGACTTGGACACGTTCCTCTGCGGTACCTTACCCCTGTAAATATTTTTTTTATGGGTCTTCTAAGCGGTGCGGGTGATGACACCCCCAAAATAAGCCCTAACATTAAACTTCGATATCTCCTTGAAGGAGTACGTGCCATCGACCTTGCAGGCGTGAGCCGTATCCCCTACCTCTGAATGTATGAATGAAAGTGAAGAGTGAATTCCTTTGAGAGACGAGGTATACATGTGTCAAGTTGATATACTTAACCTCAAAATTACATGGTTTTATATTAAAAAAAAAAACTTTTTTTTGGTAAAAAGTTTTTTTTTCCGGGGTTTTTGGGGTAATGTAGTATTCCTTCATATTCATCCTCATTCATATCCATTTTTTATATAAAATTTGTAAACTTTTTATCGGTTAGTAAAACTTTTTGGGCACACGCTCCGCAAGTCGAAATTCAAATTTGAAAAAGGAAGAGGAAAAGCCGTGACGGCAAACAGAGTCGTCATTCTATAAACAACCTTGAAAGCAGGAACATCAAATTGAAAAATGGTGAAATGTTTTGATTATGGATGCTGCTCTGAACTCCGCGAGTAATAGTGTTCCGTGGCTCTGAACCTAGAGGAAATGTTTTGAAAATTGATGCTGCTCTAAACCTAGAGAAAAGAGGACCGGCATGCGGAAACCGTGAGTCCCTTAGTATTTTAACATTCTTCGACCTGGAATTTGCTCCGCTGCCGTCCTCCTACCTAAATCCTCGCTCAACGTCCTCTGGATACCAGACGCAAGCGAAGCTTGATCTCCGTACCTCTTCCGAAGACTACACCTCCGGTCCACTACTTCGCCGGATACCTGCCGTGCGGAGACTGCGGAGCGCTTAGGCCCCTTAGCCCCTTTAGCTTTCTTTTTTATATTACTGTACTGACTGTACTGTACTGTACTGGTCAATTAAACTTATCTATCCGTTACCTGGTTGTTTTCCTTACCACCCATTAGGATCTGCAGGAACTGATAGGCAGGCTTAATTTTTCAACACCTAGAAATTGTCGCGGGACGCCTGTTTAAGTTAGCAAACAGGCGTAACGTTACACCATCCATCCATCCATCCATCCATCCATCCATCCATCCATCCATCCATCCATCCATCCATCCATCCATCCATCCATCCATCCATCCATCCATCCATCCATCCATCCATCCATCCATCCATCCATCCATCATCACACAAATGTTTGTCCTAGATGGGAATCGAACCCACGCCCCAAGCACAGAAAGGTTCACTACCAACTGAGCCACCGGGGAGCCACCGTCATATTATTATTCATATATCATATTATTATATGACAACACATTATCTTGTATTAATAATATAAGTAAATATTTATAAATGCGTGCAATAAAACACCACCAATAAACAGACACACTATTGAAGAAAACTTAAAACTACGTAAAAATTATATAACGAATATTTCAAATAATAAATTATGTAAAATAAATAGTATTCTAATTAGTATAAGAGTAGTGACCACGTGGAATTGTATATATATTATACATGTATATTATGTGTGTGGGTCGGGGTGTGTTTGCGAGTGTGTGTGAGGGGGTGTGTGTGAGTGTGGTAGCAAAGAACGTGGGTGTTAATAAACGCTAGTTTTTGATGGGAAGATATCTCTGATCCTCATCTCGCTGAAGGCGACCAGTTTTTCCGATTGCTTGTAGGATAGGGATTCCAGCCATCTCATAATTTTACTTTTGGATTCAACAAATGTGTTTTTGATGATATCAACATGCCTACATACCGAGTTGTATGTAAATATGTGTACGTAGCTTGGTAGGCGTGAAGCAAATACACTACTAATTCTTGGGAGCCTCAGATATAATGGACGATTACGTTTGGTAGGAACGCGTACAGTTGATAGGTAGTGACTTTAGACAATAGCCCGCAGAAGAGAAAGCTGACGAACGGTCAGCACAGAAACTTCTTTATACAGTTTTTTTGTAGGATATCGTCGCGTTTTGCCAACTTCCCTTTTAGCACTTTCCGCCGCAATCATATGTGTAGAAGCCGCACCTCCCCAGACTCCTATACAATACGAAGTTGTGACTGACATAACGATTTGTATACCATAATTTTGACCTCATCTCTTGCAATTGGTCTTAAGATTTTCATTACGTAAATCAATTTGCGCACTTTCTTTGAGATACTTATACGTAATATGGTTTTTGAAAGACTGATTTTGGTCGATAATTACTCCGAGATATTTTGCATACTCAACTCTATCAATTGTACTGCAGGAACAACAAGACTCGGACTTGTTGACACGATCAAAGTTCTCGCATTCAGAGTTATGGATTTGTAACTGAGGCAGGTTCGTTCCGGTAGCTTGCGTAATACTGAATGCAGTAAAGTTGGTTTTCTTGACATTAAGGGTTAAAAGATTTATGTCAAGCCACCGGGACAGACCCGCCATTCCAGCTGCCTTAGTCGCTGAATACCAATCCTTCCCATGGAAAATGGCTGCAGTGTCGTCAGCGTAGCAAAACAAATCTGCTTTTGGTATAGAGAGTTTAAGTATACACAGTAAATAGAGTACGAGCTAGAATACTGCCCTGTGGGACACCGAAAGTAACGGGAAGCTGACAGCTCTTTAAAGATTTCAAGAGATGTGAGCTTCCCGTTGCTTTCGTTCTTCACGGCGATATCTTAGTGTAGGAGATCCTACTCTAAGATATCGCCGTCTGTTCGAGAGATAGCTGGTGAACCAATTTAAGATTGGGCCTAAAGCAAAATCTTCAATCTTTGATTAGATTTTCACAGTAGTAAATCATGTCCAAAATCGAAAAAAAAAATACGTTAGGAAACTTCAATATATAAGTAAAGGTCGACCCTGACGAAAACATGGTAGGATAAAATTTTCTCGATAGAAAACCATCACAAAGTTACCTCTAATTTTCAACATTTTTGGTTTGCATTCTGTTTTGGTACATATTATTGAACAATAAATTATGTAAATATTATCACTCATGTATAACCTAGAGCTGACCCTAGCAATTTTTAAAAATATTGTCTATTCTATAAGCTATGAGAGTAGAAAGCACTTGGCGCTTACAACATTTTTAATCCGCGCAATACGCTGTCTTTCGTCTCTCGTGACACAAGCTTGAGGCATCGGTTTGTTGCACCGATCAGTAACCATCGCTCTGTTAAGACGGGTAGTCCATGTCAGTTCAGACGTCGAGTACGCAAGCTTGGTTCCGTGCGTCGTCGCGCCGCCCGTGTTTGTTATCCGTACATGCGCTGGGTGTGGCGAGATGCGCGGGGGAAATCAGAATTTATCCTGCCATTAGGCCCGCTCTTAAGGTACTTCACCTAATGCCAAAGCTTTCGAGTTTTTTTCAAAAGTAACTCATGTAATTTCTATTACTTTTAACTATATTAGCTTCATAACATTTAGGTCGAATATATCATTGGCAATTAATGGAAGACACATATTTTAAAATTGTAAAAGAATAAAAAACAATGAGGTCGTAGGTTATTCAGAAGAAGGAGGTAATGTACAACAAAACTGTTTGTTTGACGAATTTAACAACAACATAATACACTAGTGTATTTTAACGTCATATTTCCAAAAGGGGTTCCTCGTTATACTACGGAACCGTAAAATGATGTAGAATGAGTGAACTGGGCGGATAGATAATTAATATTAAGCTAGCTGTTATAACAATTTCTGTTTGAGCGATGACGCCTGACAATATAATGAAGGCATAGAATACTAATTATCCGGCGTTCCAGTACTATTATCATCCAGTCAGTTATGTAGGAGCCCATAATTATCTCGTCACCGAGCCTATAATTATCGTGTCACCATTATTAGCCACCTCGTGGCGAGCGGCCGCGGCCGAGAGACGCTAGCTTGAGAGCGACGCTTGAGCCCTGAGCTACTCCGCGCAGCGAGCCTTGCGCCACTCTGCGCCTCGACCATGTGAGTATCTACTGTTGATCGTTAAGATAATTATATTAGAACAACTTTTTAGTAACAAGTTTTTAACTCGTCACGATGTCTGATGAAAAATGTTCATGATTTCGTGAATCAATAACTTGCACCGATTCTGTTCTAACTCAGTATTCTGAAGTTATCGCAGACGACAACACGTTACAAGTCGAGTTTAGTGTCAACAAGTGAACATATCCAGATGGATGGATAATTTGTGAAAACTTTTAGGCTCGTTTGAACATATTAATTTTTATTTCACTTTACTTTGAAAACAAACAGCTGCTAACTAACACGGTCGAGTATAGGATGGATAGTTACACAAAAGCCAAAAAGTTTTAACTAATACAAACTAAAATAGTGTAAATGCTTCGTTGCACACCAAGTCGGGCCTGGACAGACAAATAGAATCTAGACACTAGGTAGGATAGTAATAAGTAGGTAGTATGTGTGTGTGTGTGTGCAGGTCTCCAGCGGGCAGCAGCGTAGCGGCGCACGTGCGTCTGCTGCGGTGGTGCGGGTTCCTGCGCGCGCCACGCTCGGTGCCGCACGACGTCTACCGCACGCTCACGCTGGCGCTCACCGGCGCCTACCTCGCGCAGGAGTGCGTGTACGCGTACCAGGTGGGTGTGCACCGCCCCCCCCCCCTCAGAGCCCACCCGCTCGACTGACGCGGGCCGCTCGTGTCGCAGGAACGCGGCGACATGGAGGAGCTGGCGCGCGTCATGTTCCTGTTGCTGTGCCACGTCACGTCCATCGTGAAACAACTCGTGTTGTTCGCGGACGCGGACCGCGTGGACGCGCTCATCGCCTCGCTGGACGCGCCGCTGTACAACTCGGGAGGGACGCGCACGCACGCGCTGCTGGCGGCGTGCGCGCGCTCGGCGACGTGGTTCGTGCGCGCCTACTCGGGCACGGCCGTGCTCACGTGCACGCTGTGGGCCGTGTTTCCCGTGCTGTACCACGTGCGCGGGGAGCCCGTGCAGTTCCCCTTCTGGCTGAACTTTGAGTACGAGCGCTCCTTAAGGTCGGTGACCGGTATGCTACGTAGGTATATAATACGCTCGTCCGCCATGTTCAGTTCAGTATCCGAGGAACCGTATCTGTTCCAGGTTCAGTTCAGTATCCGAGGAACCGTATCTGTTCCAGGTTCAGTTCAGTATCCGAGGAACCGTATCTGTTCCAGGTTCTCGTTAGTTCTGTTGTACTCGTACTACGTGACGACGCTGGTGGGTATCGCGAACACCACCATGGACGCGTTCATAGCGACAGTTCTGAACCAGTGCAAGACGCAGCTCACCATTCTGAGGTTGTATACTCCTTTACAAATTAACGTCATTTAAAAAAATTACAAAAGTATTCCTCTTCAGTTAAGATGACACTATTTTTATTATTTTTTCTTAACCTATACTGTCCCACTGCTGGGCAAAGGTCTCCCCCATTTCCTTCCATAAATCTCGGTCCTCCGCCGCCTCTTGCCAACCTCTCCGGAATGAGTCAAGATCGTCACGCCAGCGTTTCCTAGGCCTTCCTTAACTGCGTCGTCCATCAGGCACCCACTGTGTGACGATCCTGGCCCATCGGTCGGGGTTCATACGCGCCACATGTCCCGCCCAATCCCATTTCAATGATGACACTATATGCTAAGATATTGTTACCTGTAGATAGGTTGTGCCCGCCACTATTATATAATTGACAAGACGATTGCAAGGTACACTACCCTACTCGTTACTGCCGTCTCTCAGTCACGCACTCCGAGTGTCCGGCAACACATCACAGTTAATTTAGCAATGATGTTTTAGCAATCAAAAATGTAATAAAATGCCTTCCTGTGTAATAAACTGCACATTGAGTTAATTACACACTCACTGTGAGATACAACAAAAAAGTTTTATTTCACGCGTAAGTACTGTATTTTTTATGGCAACAGAAAAAAAAATATGTTAGTCGGCTGTTGGCACTATGAAGTGGATGAGCGAGATGTGTAGTTCGTGTTGAGTGAGAAAGAGATAAAACTCACAGCATAATCGACGACCAAAGCCGAATTCAGCCAATCACCACGAGCGGCGGCGGGCCGTACTTAGTTTTAAAAGCAGTGTTGTTTGACGCGCTAATCGCGGCAATAGCCAATCCGGCTGAACTCAATACGCAGCCAGATTGAATCCACAGTAACACGATAGTTGCACAAGCCGTAACATACCGTAAGAGCCGTAACAGACACGTCTGACCAACGGAAGAGAAAGAGAAAATTGTCTCCTCTCGCGAGAGAAGTTCCCACTTGCGATTCAGACATAATCGCCGTCTCGCTTGCTCAACGACGGTTCACGAGTTTTGACCAAGTTGTGAAAATCTAACAAACTAGATTAGAGAACTGAGCCGTAAAACTAACAAACTAGATTAGAGAACTGAGCCGTAAAACTAACAAACTAGATTAGAGAACTGAGCCGTAAAACTAACAAACTAGATTAGAGAACTGAGCCGTAAAACTAACAAACTAGATTAGAGAACTGAGCCGTAAAACTAACAAACTATATTAGAGAACTGAGCCGTAAAACTAACAAACTAGATTAGAGAACTGAGCCGTAAAACTAACAAACTAGATTAGAGAACTGAGCCGTAAAACTAACAAACTAGATTAGAGAACTGAGCCGTAAAACTAACAAACTATATTAGAGAACTGAGCCGTAAAACTAACAAACTAGATTAGAGAACTGAGCCGTAAAACTAACAAACTAGATTAGAGAACTGAGCCGTAAAACTAACAAACTAGATTAGAGAACTGAGCCGTAAAACTAACAAACTAGATTAGAGAACTGAGCCGTAAAACTAACAAACTAGATTAGAGAACTGAGCCGTAAAACTAACAAACTAGATTAGAGAACTGAGCCGTAAAACTAACAAACTAGATTAGAGAACTGAGCCGTAAAACTAACAAACTAGATTAGAGAACTGAGCCGTAAAACGTATAGGTTTTGGTAAAATAGTTTTGTTTCGATATAAATTGTATACAGCTATGTTTATATGAAACTGTATAATAATAATATAATAAGAAAACTTATTCAAAAAATTTGCATTACAATATAAGTTTACAATACAGTCTTACTTAGGTATATTAAAACATACTCGTATGTCTGAACTAGGTAATCCTGTGTTTCAGGCGAGGGGAGCTAATATAGTTCTTAAGTAATCACAAAAATTATTAGTAAAAAGTACAGATTAATCTAAATAATGGATAAATATGGCATTCTTTAACATGTTCAATAATAATGAAATAGCTATTAACATAAACATACCACACATAGATTAAACAAAATAACACGGCTGCAACTAAATCTATATAATAATAGGTATTTACATTACTACAGCTAATAACTTCTATGTGTCTTTGTTTATGAAGGTTTACTCTAAATTTAACTAGATGGCGCTGACTCATGTTAAAACGCGCAAACGCTTGTCGCTGATTCATATGGTATTAGATTTGTACTTCGTAAATTAAAATGAGAGTTTTTAGAGGCCACATAGTCGTTTCCTTTACTATTGATCCTTCTGCCGGATAAAGTTATACGCGTGTGTAGTGGGTGTAATAATTGAGCGGATAGCAATGCATGGATCGTGCATGATAATGCTGTCTGTAATTGTAAAGTGAAGTGAATAAATAGTGTTGTGCATCTGTCAATTGGATTACAGAATTACAGTGAATAAAAATTGGACTGGTAACCGTGAGTATATAGTATATAAGAAGTGAACATTAAATACATAAAGTGAACTATATAAATCAAAGAAAAAATAAATAATCAGTGATTTGACGAACTTATAAAAATACAGTTTCCATATATATAAATACCTTAATAATACGTAAATAATGGAAGATCTACAAATAGCAACTTATAACCAAATCAAGAACTTGTTAGATAACTTCAAAAAATCGCCGAGAGATAGACTAACACAAGGATACCTAGAAACTAGACTAGAAACACTAGAAGTTTATTGGAACAAATTTCAATCGAGTCATGATAAATTAGTGGTGTCAGTAACTAAAGATCCCAAGTCAGACTATTTCAGCAAAAATACATATGATTTGTGCTTAGATGTCTACTTTGATATGAAAACTAGAATAAAAGAAAAATTACATTCATTTTCCGAAAAAGGTCAAACTTCAAATACGTCGAACGTGAACATAGAAAATAGTGATGAATCACTTAGACCTATTGCGAAATTGCCACCGATTACTCTGCCTAAATTCTCGGGAGACTACAAAGAATGGTTGTCATTTCGTGATCTTTTTAAGTCTTTGGTTCATGATAATGCAAAATTAAGCAAAGTCAACAAATGCCAATACCTAAAGTCGAGTCTACATGGAGAAGCAGAAAACTTAGTCAAACAAATCTCAGTCACAGAGTCAAACTATGATATTATATGGGAAATACTCAATAAAAGATACCATAACCGTAGAAACATGGTAAATGCATATATCGGAAAACTATTAAATCAGAAACGAATAACTAGTGAATCCCCCAAAGCTATTAAAGACCTGTTAGATGTCACGTCTGAATGTTTGATATCTCTTAAAACGATTGATATTCCCACAGAACATTGGAATGACATAGTCGTTTACATAGTTATACAGAAACTAGATTCAGAGTCACACAAGCTGTTCGAGCAACGCATAGAAGGGCGGGAAAATCTACCAACATGGAAAGATTTATCAGAATTTCTGGAATTCCGGTTTAGAACCTTAGAAGCAGTCAAATACAAAGATGCACTACCACAACATAGAAACACTCAATACAACACTAAGACTTTTGCAACAAACGTCACCTCCTCAACTGTGAACTGTTCGTATTGCAAAGGAGAACATAGGATTTATACCTGTCAAGACTTTTGTCAGCTGCCAGTAAATGAAAGGCAAAAGTACGTTCAGAAAAACAACCTCTGCTTTAACTGTCTGAAGAGAGGTCACTCGGTGAAAGATTGCAAGCAAACAACCTGTAGAAAGTGTAATAGAAAACATCACTCATTATTGCATGGATATTCCATAGAACCTAGCACAAAAGAGCCTGAAACCCACGAAGCACCACAAACATACATAGGAACCTTAGATAACATCACCCTAAATACCTCCAATAGCAATAGTAATAGCACGACAAGCCCTGTCATTTTAGCTACTGCGCTTGTAGCAGTACAGTCAACAAGAAACAATAGTATACACACACTTCGCGCACTTGTAGACCAAGGGTCTCAAGCCTCATTGATATCCGAAGGTGCATGCCAAGAGTTAGGATTGAAGAAACAATCTATTCAAGGAAACATAGTCGGTATTAATTCCAAGCCCACAACCATCAAAGCACTAGTAAAACTGGAATTAATGTCCTTACACAACCCGCAGACGAAAGTTAAGGTCAACGCTTATGTATTGCGTAACTTGACATCCCAACTACCACAACGAACCCAAACAGTCAATTGGCCACAACTCAATAGCTTACAATTAGCAGACCCTTCGTTCACACAGCCAGGTCGTGTTGATCTTCTCTTAGGAGCAGAGGTCTTCGCTGACATTATTCAACCAGGTCTGATTGTATATAGAAACGATACAAACGCACTTGTGGCACAAGAGACCTCACTAGGATGGTTGATATCTGGTAGTAATGATAGAAGCAATAGAAAACACACAAAAGTACACACTCATCATGTAAAACTAGAACTAGATGCGGAACTTCGTAGATTCTGGGAAATTGAGGAATCAGTACCTGGAAAAAAGATGATGACAAATGATGAGATTAAATGTGAAAAGCATTATAGTACAAACCATAGTAGAAGAGAAGACGGAAGATATGAAGTTAAATTACCTTTTGCCGTTAACCCTCCAGACATCGGTGAATCTGAAAAAATAGCATTGAAGAGATTATTAGGAGTTGAGAATAAATTTAAAAGACACCCAGATTTACAAAATAGATACAATGAGTTCATGACAGATTACCTAGAACAAAATCACATGCAACCAGTTGCAACGGATAAAGAGACTAGACTTAGTTGTTACTTACCGCATCATGCAGTCATTAACGAACAACACTTAACTACTAAGTTACGCGTGGTATTTGATGCTTCCGCGAATACTAGCAACGGAAAGTCACTGAACGACAACTTGCTGACGGGACCATCGCTTCAAAGTGACATCCGTGACATAACGTTAAGGTGGCGACGACATGCTGTAGTACTAGTAGGAGATATTAGACAGATGTATAGACAAATAGTAGTACATGAAACCGATAAAGCCTTCCAAAGGATATTATGGAGATTCAACACCAATGAACCGGTGCAGAAATTTGAACTCTCCACGGTGACATATGGTACATCATGTGCACCATACCTCGCAATAAAAACGCTGAAACAATTAGCTGTTGATGAAAGGAAGAACTTCTCTGAAGAGATAACTGATGTATTGGCCAATGATTTCTACATGGATGACTTACTTAGTGGAGATTCGACACCTAAAAAGGTCGTAGAACTGCAAGAAAACTTAAAAGAATTATTGAATAAAGGTGGTTTTACGCTGCATAAATGGGCAACCAATTTGGTCAACACAGATGATTCATCAGAAATAAATAGAAAGATACTTGGAATAGACTGGAACAATAGAACAGATAAATTTGAACTAGGATTTGACATCAAGGATATTACTCAAAAGCCAACGAAACGATCAATCTTGAGAGACATAGCCAAGTTATACGACCCAGCGGGCTGGTTAGCTCCCATAGTAGTTAGAGCAAAGGTTTTTCTGCAAAGACTTTGGATAGAAGGTTTAGACTGGGATGAAGAAATTTCCGAACACTTAGAGGCAGAATGGTTGAATTTTCGCAAACAGTTATGTGAAATGCCTAAGATAGAACTTGATAGATGGATTGGCATAACAGATAACACGATCAAACTGGAGATCCACGGATTTTCAGATGCTTCAGATATCGCGTATTCAGCAGTTGTTTTCTGTCGCACGATTTCATCAGACTCCATCAAGGTGACTATAATAGAAGCTAAGACTAGAGTAGCACCTGTGAAAAAGATATCTACGCCTAGATTGGAATTGTGTGGCGCAGTGTTATTGGCAAAACTTATAGAAAGAGTTAGAACAGCACTCAATGTTCCATTGAACGATACTTACGCTTGGACAGATGCAACCATAGTTCTGGCTTGGTTACAACGCCCACCTAGTTACTGGAACACATTTGTGGCAAACAGAGTGACAGAGATCACAAACGCCGTAGACATGAGTAGATGGCATCACGTAGCATCACTTGACAACCCAGCAGATGTGGCTTCCAGAGGAGTTTCTCCACTTGAGATGCAGTCGCACGTGCTGTGGTGGAATGGTCCATCCTGGCTGCGAGAAGTTAGTGCATTACCTGTGAAAGACATAAGTGAAATAGTTAGTTCTACAGAGTTAGAAAAAAGGCCTGAAGTGAAAGTGCTAGTGAATAGTGGAGTTATATCGGAACCTGAAACAAAAGACATTATTAATAGATACTCTAGCTATAGAAAATTATTAAGGGTAACAAGCTATTGTCTACGATTCTACTATAAATGTAAAAGCAAAGCTAAGAAAGAAAACTTACCTGCATTTATCAATACTACTTACCTGAACTCCAAAGAACTGCAAAACTCAACAAAATTCTTAATAAAAATGTCGCAGAATTCTGAAATTATAAATAAAAGGGATATAGTAAACTTAAATCCAATAGAAGATAGTGATGGTATACTTAAAGTTGGTGGTAGAATACAGAATGCAATTGTAAACGTCGAAACTAAACATCCTGTAATATTAGCCAAAAATAGTAAATTAGCTTACTTGATTGTAAAAGACTCGCATCACACTACCTTGCATGGTGGAAATCAGCTAATGTTAAACCACATTCGAAATAAATATCATATAATTGCTGTAAAATATTTAATCAAAAGAGTAATTCGAGAATGTGTAACTTGTTGTAGAAACGCTAACAAAACTGCACACCAGCTACTAGGAAATCTACCTAAAGACAGAATTACCCCGCAAAGACCTTTCTTGGTGAGCGGCGTAGATTTTGCAGGACCTGTAATTTTAAAATTTGCTAGTGGTCGTGGTTCAAGTAAAACTACTAAATCGTATGTAGCTTTATTTGTTTGTACCGCCACAAAAGCTACCCATATTGAATTAGTGAGTTCCCTTAGTTCAGAAGGGTTCCTGGCAGCATTTCGACGTTTCACAGCTCGTAGAGGACACTGTAAGAAACTTGTGAGTGACTGTGGCACGAATTTTATAGGAGCTAGTAAAGAACTCGAAACTTTGTCGAGTAAAAGCATAAGTGATCTGCCTGAAGAACTTGCTGAGCTTTTAGCTCAAGATGGAACTGACTGGCAATTCAATCCACCTGGGGCCCCACACATGGGAGGACTGTGGGAATCTGCAATAAAATCCACAAAGAAACACTTAAACAGGGTTTTAGGTGACACTAAATTAACTTATGAAGAATATTCCACTTTATTGTGCCAAATAGAAAGTTGTCTAAATTCTAGACCTTTAACTTCTTTAGACGATGATAAATCCGGTACCACTATAGCTCTTACACCTGGTCACTTTCTTATTGGTGAACCACCAATTGTAGTACCGGATGAAAATTTAGAAAATCAAAATATACCTTATAACAAAAGATGGATCTATTTACAACAAAAGCTTCAAAGTTTTTGGCGTCAATGGAGCCAAGAATACCTTGTCAATTTACAAAAAAGGTATAAATGGAACCGTAGCCAGGATAATTTTAAGCCTGGTGATATAGTTTTAGTAAAAGATGACCGATTACCCCCCACTAAATGGCTTATGGGCAAGGTAATCACTACACACCCTGGTTCAGATGGTTTAGTCAGGGTGGTCTCCCTTAAATGTAAAGACTCAATTTTAAAAAGACCTATACATAAATTGTGTCTACTTCCAACAGAGCCGAGTCTTGTCATTTAAGTGAATATTGTTAGATTGTTTAACTAGATTTTAGTTTGATTATTAGCATAAACAATAACAAGTTTACAGTCCACTTGTTCTGAATGTACCTAGTTCTAAACACTTGTTTTATATTCTAGTAAAGTTTATTCATAGTTAACTTGCTTGAATATAACTAATTAGTTAGCTTACCCCCCCCCCCCCTCAAAGTATTCCTAAAGATTCTTTAAAATTTTAGTGTAAAGTTATAGAATTCTTGTTGTGTTAAAACACTGTCGAACTTATGATTGCTGTCAATTATTGTTCTTGTTAATTCACATTTTGTTTGAAAGTTCTAACGCACTTTGAGGGGCGGAATGTTTATGAAGGTTTACTCTAAATTTAACTAGATGGCGCTGACTCATGTTAAAACGCGCAAACGCTTGTCGCTGATTCATATGGTATTAGATTTGTACTTCGTAAATTAAAATGAGAGTTTTTAGAGGCCACATTTTCGTTTCCTTTACTAGTCTTCGTAGGACATACTTTGGACAATTTTCTTACAATTGGTATAGCTAAGGGGATAAATATTTGCAATTTCATTTAGTCTATTGTAAAGGAGCGGTCCTAGAAACACGTAAAATTTTGACGTAAAAGCATATTTCGTTTTAATATTTAGAGGGCAAACAAAATATTTCCGTCTTTTATTAGTAAATGCAGTGGTGTAGGGAAGGGCTGTGTGTTGCTTTAATACAATGCTCATTATAAATAACTGACGAACTGTCAATACTTTACAAGATTTATAGAGAAGGTTAGTAGAGAAAAGGAAAGGACGGAAATTAGACATCTTGAGAATAGCTCTCTGAGCTCTTTCAATGGTTAGTAACAACGTTTTACCCACTCCACACCAAACTGTGGATTGACCATAAATTTCTACGCGTTATGACTTCTATGTATAAATTTTTCGAAGCCTGTTACATCTCTATTATTGTATCCCACCCCACTGACTATAATATGTAATAATGTTACAGAATGAATTTGGAGGAGTTGCCGCAGCGGGCGCGCGCGCTGGCGGCGGCGGGCGGCGGCGTGCGCGGGCGCAGCGCCCGGTACGAGGCTGCGCTCGACCGGCTGTTCCTGGAGTGCCTCGCCCACTACACACAGATCTGCCAGTAATGCACGCGACGTACTTCCCTTGTAGTGACATGCGAGCGGTCAGGTCCACGCCCTAGCGCAGGCGCAGTGCCGCGCTGAATGCAGGCATGAGTGAAACTCGGAGAGTACTGCAGCATTGCAGATGCTAAACTGGTGTTCGTTAATCGTATCGTATGTTCCCAGAACCACCAAAATGGTGCAAGACATTTTCGGGTCGGCTGTTCTGGTGCAGTTCGGCATCGGTGGCTGGATCCTCTGCATGGCCGCATACAAGATCGTGAGCGTGAGTACGGAGGTCGTCGGGGCGTCGCTCTTCCGCCCGCGGGGAGCTGACGCTTCGCGTTCGCTTGCAGCTGAACGTGGTCAGCGTCGAGTTCGCGTCCATGACGCTGTTCATCTGCTGCATCCTCACCGAGCTGTTCCTCTACTGCTACTGCGGGAACGAGGTCACGGTGGAGGTGAGCCCGCGGCCGACCGAGTCGCCGAGCGAGGCGTCCCCTGCGCGCTGTACACGTGTCGTGTTGCAGAGCTCGCTGGTGGCGCAAGCAGTGTACGACATGGAGTGGACTCGCACGCCGCTGCGGTTCCGGCGCGCGCTGCTCGTGGTGATGGAGCGCGCTCGCCGCCCGCTGCGCCCCGCCGCCGGGCTCGTGGTCCCGCTGTCGCTGGACACCTTCATCAAGGTACACGCTCGCATGTCGCAACCAGCCTCTGCAGGGGACCACCTCCTGTCTGTCGAGAGCGTGGCCTGTACGGGGGAGGAGCGAGGGAGGCTGGCTGGCGACGTCGTGTGTCTCATGCTTGTGCCAGGATGTCTTCGATTCATTCGAGAGTTGTCAATATTAATCGCTTCTCCGATTAGTATAATCTCATAGAACTTCTAGGCTTTATCTCCCTATTTGATGATAATGTTTGATTCTGTAATCCGGGTGTATCCAGAGACGGGTGTCACCTGGGCAGGTGCCTATAATCGACAGTACGTTGAGATGGTAACATCGTGTATGTTTAATATTGCTAAGTACTTCATTATCACAGTATGAACACTGTAGTATTATTTTCGTTTCAGATAATAAAATCTTCGTACACATTCTATGCGGTGCTGCGGCAGACCAAGTAGCTGGGTGCCCCCCCCCCCCCGTCTCTCCCCCCCATCGTCACCCTTGACTTGATGTCGCTGCACGGAACAATCTCACCACTTGTAGAACTTCACGTAACTCATCGACTTAATAAATGAAATTAGAATACTTTGATTAATTAATTTTATCATTAGTAACTGTAAACGTTGCAAAGAACCAGGCGCATATCCAGGGATGTATATGGGTGTTTTTTACTTGACTCATCACGTGATCATTTATGTTTTAAAATATTAGACCTCCCTTCTCATCTTTCTTGCTTAACAATATATAGCTGGTTCCCGCGAGTTCCATAGACTTTCCATTCCACCCCCTTTGCCCACCTTACAGGGTCCTGTGTAGGTAAATATCGCCATGTTTGAGTTTGACTTCTTAATGAGTATAAAGTCTCTATTGGTAAAGCCTCATTAGGTAGGTATGTACTTGTACACAGACATCGAGCGAGTCGCTCGGGCCCAGCAGCGCGCGCGTTGTGACGAGCGAGTCGCTCGGGCCCAGCAGCGCGCGCGTGGTGACGAGCGTGTCGCTCGGGCCCAGCAGCGCGCGCGTGGTGACGAGCGAGTCGCTCGGGCCCTGGTCACCGCGCGCGTGACTCGTGCTAATTACGTGAATAAGGTTTTTAACGAAGAGTGAAATGTTCATCGCCGAGGCCTGTTTCAAATGTGCTTTTTTGAGACTATCCTAATTGTCATGCATAATGAAGTGGCAGACGGACCGCTCGCCGATATTTTTTAATCCATTTGGTGGACCCTTGTCTGCGGGCCGCGGTCGAATTAGGGACTCGCTGTATACCTATGTATAGAGAGGAAGGAAGGTCATGTCACGACTCGGTAACTCTCGCAGCGGACGTGGCTGACGGCACCGCTCGAGCTCTATATAGGTACAATACATCTAGATACGGCGACGTCGCAGGTCACGTGACCGCGAGGCGACAGGCTGACGCAATACATATTTAACGAGGGTGCCATTTGTGGCACGAGCATAGCAAGAGCCATAATCCACCTTCTGTTAAAATATGAAGTTTCCCTCGATGATGAGTGATGTTTCATTTTCATTCCTCTCTTCGTATTCGGTTTAATTCCCTTATCAATGTTTTTAAAATATATACAAATTATAGGCAATATTCTAAGTTGTGTCGAGTGACCTTTAATTCTATTGATATAGGAATAGGCTTCGACTTATTCTGTAGGAACGTTGCATTGGCTGGGCGGTTGCTGAGCAGTGTTGAATTCTTTAACTAAATTGGAATGATATAACTGTTTTCAATGATGTTTTTCTTTTCATTATTAACCTACTCTCGAAAAGGAGGAGTTTTATATTCGTCTGTATGTTTTTTTGTATTTATTGTATTCTCAACTCTTGTTAACTGTTCGTTATAGTTGTTACTATATTTGTATCCGTGATCACATGTCATTCGCTTTTGTATCTATTTAAGTATATCTATCCAGTGGATGCAGATGGTAGGTTGTCGTTCAGTGTGGAGGTTAAAGGGGGAAGCCTATCTTCAGCAGTGGACGTCTTCTGGCTGATGATGATGATGATGATGACGTATATCTATAAGACACTTGTCACCAAGCTGTTGGTCGTCCTGTGAAAACTATTTAAATAAATAAATTGTTGGGGACTTACGGGAAATGGATGATGGTGGCTGCGTTCTCGACCCTTTTGTTTAAACTTGAGGTGAGCTGGTCGCGTGATGATGATCGCGAACTTGGCGTGTGCACCAACCGGTTGGTAATCGCGGCAGCCGTTGAAACGTTAGGCTGAGAATGCGCGCGGTATCCATACGACGGTTGACAGCGGAATGAATTGGCAAAAATGGCGGGGGAAAGGAAGGAAGTGAGGAAGCGTGTGTGTGTGTGTGCGTGTGAGTGTATGAGTTTCTTGTTTTCTATTACAGATTATAAATACGGCTCAGACATAAATAGTATTTTACCCGACTAGTAAGGTAAAGTTTTCGGACGTATGTTGGTACTCGTCTAGTAAGGTAAAGTTTTCGGACGTATGTTGGTACTCGTCTAGTAAGGTAAAGTTTTCGGACGTATGTTGGCCAACTCGTCTAGTAAGGTAAAGTTTTCGGACGTATGTTGGTACTCGTCTAGTAAGGTAAAGTTTTCGGACGTATGTTGGTACTCTTCTAGTAAGGTAAAGTTTTCGGACGTAAGTATGTCTCGTGGTACTCGTATGTACTATTTAATGTTTCTAAAAATATCCTCAACTAAAGCCTAAAAAGCTGGACTGAATTGGATTTGTGAGTAGTTATATACGTCCTCATATTTAATCTGCTAATCTTTTTGCGGGCGACTGAGCACTCAGTTCTTCTTAGCAGACGGTCAGCAGCCGTGGGATGTCGAGCTCATTATAATTATATCTGTATTTAATTTTTAATTATTGCTTATCTTTGTCACACCGCAATAATGAAGCGGTGTGTTTATCATCAATTAAATTTGAAAACATAACCATCGCATAATGTTTTTTGCACCCGGCACTATCCAATAAAAATCTCTCTCCATGTATCGCCGCTCCCCGCTCCACGCTCCCCGCTCCCCGCTCCCCGCTCGCCGGGAGTCGGGAGTCAGGAGTCGGGAGTCGGGACTGACATGACCGCACTAGGTAGCGAAATGAACGTTCTTCCTAATAAAATAAAAAATAAGGTATTCCACTTGTTATAATATATTCACGTGATTATGTATTCACGAGAAGACCTCAAAATCCACATAAAAACCGGCTGGCATCAATTTTGATTGCTGATTCTTACATTAAAGGCTAGTGCCTGTAATGTAAGAATCAGCAAAGTAATCAGCAAGAATTAGGTAAGTGATCCTAATAGAATCAATTAATTTTATTATGGAAACTGACGTAGTTTTCACACATTTTATTTACATATTTTTTTTTTTTTTAGTGCAATGCGAGACGCAGCTGCGCGCGCGCATTCACCTTGATAATGATCGCCGAATGCGGTTGAAACTATAGTCGGAGTAACCGGCCTAGTCTTACGCGAGTAATTCCCGTGTAATATAAATAAAAAGAATCAATTAAATTGAAAAATTATGGTAAAATAATAAAAAATACTATTTTCTGATTTATTCCTTTTTCTTGTAATCTTTTCTTTTCATCTAACTACCAATATGGATGTCAAATTTGAACATTCTAAGTCATCTGGAAGTGGGTTATAGTTTTGATCTATAGGTCAGTCAGTGATAAAAATGACTATTTTTGGACGTTAATATCTAAATAACTATTTGTTTTCTGTCTTCATACCACAACTCAACTGTCACTACGAGCTCACTGACTCGGCGCCGGCGCCGGCATTCCTTGTTTATTTGGCAGAGATACATAATATATGAATAAACAAATTGACGTCAATTACCTACCTACCATGATCTTTTTGCTTATCTACACTCGGGTTTGTGACCAGTCTTCCGACATTATAATAAAACACAGTAAAAAAATATTTTTTTGTAATAAATAGAATAAGTTCAGTCAAAATGGGATACATATTTTAGATCGCTTATAAAACTAGACGTGTTAGAACAGTTTATGTACAACTGATGACACAGAATCAGTCGCAGACGATGGCACGGGCGCGCCGTCGTGGCACGTGCGCGCGCGCCGCTGCCGCTGCCGCCGCCCGCCCCGGGGACCTGCACACGAGCGGCTCTCAGTGAACCTCAGTGATGCGGTGGAGGGGTGCAGCCAACATGCGCGCGCGCCACTCGCCCGCACGGAGGCACGGAGGCACGGCCGGCAGGGACCGGCACGTCTCCATGCTACTAGCCACCTACTGGTCATGCATCGCTATACATTGTTGTATCAGTTACAAGCCTCGAAGCCATGCTTTGGAATTATGGAAAATTAGGTAAAAAGCCGTAGTATATGGAACGACCGATCGCATCATGTTCAGTTGAGGAAAATCACATTAAATAACCAAAGTGATGAAACTGAAGGCAGTGTGTCGCGAGCTCGCTGCGCACGAGCACCAGACAGCCTGGGAGGGGTTCGTTCCAGACAGCCTGGGAGGGGTTCGTTCCAGACACCGCGGAAGACTATTATTCATTCGGGAGTTCTCTAAAAGTATAATTATTACCGAAGCTTATTCTCCTGTATTTATCATCGTTCTTCTCAGAAACGGTGGCTTTATTGGACAAAGAAAAATCCATTATATTAACAGAGTTCACTGAGATTCCTGAACGTATCTACTTCCTAACAAGTAAACTCTTTGTTCCATATATGTATATGTACATATATATGTATACATATATATGTATATGTATAAATAAATTTGGTATCAGCGAAAAAAGTTTAGTTGTACAACAATACTTTGTCCGCAACAAATAGCGACACATTATACATTATCGCGAATGTATGAAGTTATTGTATTACAGAAATGATGCCTAGTTATTGTATGAATGTATGAAATGTTAAACTGGTTTCAGTTGGGAAATACATATAACAACCTGACTGAGGTATCATATTATATTATATGTGCGATTCTCAACCACTCACCACTCGTCATTAATCTGTTTTGCACATTCCCGGTTAGGAGTCTGGTATCACACGTATGTGTGATGCCGAGTTACATTGTGTGTGATGCCGAGTTACATTGTGTGTGATGCCGAGTTACATCGTGTGTGATGTTAAACATATTGTATAGTGTTTTTTTCAAAACCGGTTTTGACGGCCGGCTCGCGCTCGGAAGCCGCGGGAAGTGCATGAGGCACTCCGTACAAATAGTGTTCGGTAAGAACAATGAAAACACAGATATTTTGAGAATCTGTTTATATTTTAGATATTTTACATTGAAACGTCGGCGTCGCGTGTTATAAGTATAAGTACAAAGATAAGTTGACGCGAACGCAGCGCCATTAGTGCATACCATAGGTAGATAAGGAAGGGAGGTTCCGTGGCTTTCTCACAAGGTGAGTGTTCGGCGTGAACAAATAGTTATACTTCATATAAATTATATACTAATGATAGTAGTACATGACTTTTTAAGGGCATCGCACACAATTCTTAGATATCTTGTATAAAACGGAACGGAATACGTTTCTGGTAACATATTATCATATCGAATATTATAATAAAACATGAGAATCTAGTAATTCATCAGCCATACTAAAACTATAACAAATATATACCTACATGAAAAATTTAGAACAAATATGTACATACGAGTATATGTCTGATAGGTAAGAAGTACATATCTGTCTGATAGGTAAGATGTACATATATGTCTGATAGGTAAGATGTACATATCTGTCTGATAGGTAAGATGTTATTTTGAAACTGAAGATAATGAAAATAGGTGCATACCTGAGCGTAGGTCCCGCGGCGTGCCTGGCGTGCTCCCTCCTGTGCTTGTCGCGGGCGGACTGCCTCGCTCCCCGCTCGCTGTAGGCGCGGTCGGCGCCGACGCCGGCGCGGCCCGAGGCGCTGTACGAAGTGTCTTCGGCGCTCGACTCCATCGGCAATGTGTCTACATCGAACAGAAACAATCATCATTCATCTGATAGAGACTCGAATGGAGTAGGGTGTGTGTGTATAACGCAGACAGGTACCGGGTCGGAGAGGCGCCCGCGCCGGCACCGGGCCACGGTAGAGGTGCGCGTGCGCTGCGCAGGCGGCACACGGAGAGCCGCTCGACTCCGAGTCGCTGGAGCGGCCGCGCCCGTAATCTGCACAAAGTAAAGTAAATTTTGGTAAAGTACAATGGTGGAGTAATTTAAGGTACTGTACGAACCCAAAACGGTTCGTGCACATCCGTGATACGCGGAGTTACTAAACAAAAAATAAAGAGGGTTGGAATTCCCACCAGAGGACGGCTGATGATCCTGTCACCTGTTTGAGCCCAAACCTCAGTTGCGGCTTTCCTCGTCCAGTGGCCGTCCTCGGATCCCAACACTTCACAAACAATGTTCAAAGTGTCCTAACACTGAATTTAACACTCGCGGGCTATAGAAAACACACCCGAATTCGCGGTTTTCGTTGATACCTTCAACTCAAGGAAAATATCCGATCGCGCCGTAACAGAGTGAAATTCACGCGCGTCTTTTCACGACTTTCAAGTCGCGGAGTCCAACGGTGACTCCGGTCTTCTCAAAACACGGACTTCAAATCGCGCCGCGTCTATGCGGGCCCTTGTCGAGACGTGCGTGAGCGCTGAGCTATCTCAATATGACTAAACTGAAGCACAACCTCCGCTGGCCACGGCCGCTCGCCCCACCCCGAGCGGGGCGTCCAAACCGGTTTTGGAACTAAACAGGTAGTATCAACAGTTTATCGTCACGGACGTGCAATATTTGAGGGTATAATAGGCACACAACACAAACACATCATCGTTTCATTCGCACGCACACAGACAGACACGACGATCACACGCCACCTGGGCGCGCGACGCAATGTGACGAGACGAGCGAAGTCGCTCGCTTGATGGCTCTTCACGGTTGACCATAACAACTCAGAATTAGTTATTTAATTTTAATAAAATGTCGAGGTAAAACAAAAAATACATGTTAGAAACATAAGTTATTAGTGTTTTTAAATGATTCATGTTTTTAAGCTGTTTGTTTACCGTAAATAAGTAAAATGTAAAGAACCTGGTAAATTAAGATCGACGACACCGTTAATACTCTTAATATTACAAAATAAAGTTTTGCGGAGACGTCCCATTGAACCCTTCTGACTGCGTGAATAACACGTGGTAGTAGCGCTGGCACTGACCGTGGTGCGCCAGCAGGTTGGGGCGCGGTGGAGGGGGCGCGGCGGCCAGCTCCGGGTCTGCGCGCCCGAACGTGCGCAGGTGTAGCGCGCACCCCGCGCCCGCGCCCGCGCCGCCTCCCTCCGACATACTGAACGTCGCGTACGGGCTTATCTCCGGTTCACCTGCAACACGACTCTCGTCACTCCAGCGAAGGACCTTCCTCGGCAGCAGCTCTGCGTCCAGTGGACTCACCGTCGGGCGGCGAGAGATTCTTCCCGTTCCGCTTGCTCGGCTCCGTGGTGTACAGCTGCGGGTGTGGCTCGCAGGCGTGCTGCGCCGCACAGTCGCGGCGCAGGCAGGAGGCGGCGCTGCGCCGCGCCAACGCAGCGCCACCCAGCGCCGCCACCAGCGTCGCCGCTCCGCCGCCCAGCAGCAGAGCGGCGCTGGCGCCTGCGTGCCATGTCCCCCCTGCGCCCTCCGCCCCGCCGCCCGCCGCGCCACTGCGGATCTCCGCCGCCATCTCCACGACGTCTCCGATCCTCTCTGCACGGACACAATGTACGTCAGTGATCGTCACGTTCGCGTCCCCGCCGACGATAGTTTCGCAAGGCGGCCGGTCACCGACCTCCGGAGAGCGCGCGCGTGGGAGCGCGGTAGAGCGCGGCGGTGTCGCCGGCGGACGAGCTCGCCATCACGCGCACCTCGTACCAGGAGGCGGCGCGCAGGCCCCCGGCCGCAGCACTCTCGCCGTCGGCGGGTAGGTCACGCCACGGGCCGCCGCCCGCCGGCCGCAGCGCCACGCTCCACGCGGCCACGGGGCAGCGCGCGCGCCACGCCAGCAGGTTCAGCCGCAGGGCAGACCCGTTCGCCCACACGAACTCTTCGCCCGGCGCCGCCACGGCCTCTGCACACGTCACGCATCGTTCTCTGATACGCCCGCTCTGACGATACAGAATCGGAGCAATGAAATAATGCGAGTACTGACTGTCGCCCCTGGTGCGTGCCGTGAGCGCCACCGAGTGCGGCGACGCACCGACGGCGTTGTGCGCCTGCAGCGTGACGCGGTAGCGTGCGCCGCACGCCAGCCTCGCCAGGGTAAACGCCGGTTCATGTGCAGGCACGCGCGCCAGCCCCGCGTCCTCCGCCGCGCCCGCCGAGTCGCGCGTCCACGCTACCGTGTAACCTGCGTGGACACCGACCTACATCAGCTCACTGTCTCACGTCGTCCCCGGGGACGTGGGTCCGGTTCGAAGTGGGAGGCTCACCGAGCAGGGGTGCGCCGCCGTCGGAGGGCGCGTCCCAGGCGAGGTGCAGCGCGGCCGTGTCGGCGCGCACGAGGCGCGGCGCCGCGGGCGCGCCCGGCTCTCTCGCGACCGCCAGCGTAAACACGGCCACGTCTGCGCCACCCGTGTTGCGTACGCTGCACGTGTAGTTCCCGCCGCTCGACGTCCGCACCTCTGATACACAAGTTCAAATCGAACACAAAAAAATGTTAAATAAGTGTTCGAGTACATGTTTAGATAAAGGTTCTGGAAACGTGTTCTCTTCGTATTTCAATGAAGTATAATGTATTTAGAATGTAAAGCAATGAACAGTGATCGATGTCTAGGAGTAGACTGACTGTGTATGATGAGGTCCCCAGTGTCGGCGAGGGAGTGGTGCGGCGGCAGCGGGTCCCAGCGGCGGCGCACGGGCGGTGCTCCCACGGCCGCACACGGCAGCCGCACGCGCGTCCCACGAGCTGCCAGCACCGCGCGGCCCAGAGACGAGATACGCACCGGCCCTGTACACCACACGTGCCTCTCTCACTCTGTGATCGCTCTGAGAGGGTCCCTGCTACTACAGTACACCTTCTATACGAGTGCAACATGCGATCGAGAATACTGTGAGAATAGTGGTGTCTGAGGCGTACCCCAAGGATCGCATTTGAGCCCGCTACTATTTCTTATCTTCATCAATGATTTTTAATAAACCATTATTGAAATCCAACGTTCAATTATTCACTGTTTATCTCAATTCTATAAGACGTATTATGAAGAAAAAAATGTTGATGAGTTACATACCGACATCGATGTTGTAGTTCTATATGCAGGCAAAATCATACGATGTTAAATGCTTCCAAATGCTTATATATCAAGTTTATGTCACACTCCTTTTACGGCTTGTTACAAAATATACAACATTCCTTTTACTGGACTTTCTTCAATATACGACTTAAGAGTAATATTTGTCAATAAGAAGAAAGCTAAGCTTGTTTCGAAAGGAAAGCTTATTGTAATGATTACTCTTAGGTCACGTATTGAAAAAAGTTCAGTCAAGGGAATTGTTTACGCTAAAGCTAATAATTCGATTCTATTTTTTATGCTTTAATTGTAATGGCAGAAGTCACGTACCTCTCCTTTCATCCTACCTAAATTTCCTCTCCCCGTCCTTGTCGGACTCTCACGCACATAGTGCGTTGAATGCGGAACGCATTCTTAAAAATAATCGTTTTCGATCAATGAACGGCGACTGTTCTGCTCCCGTAATAATTACACATTTTACTTATTTTGATCGTGTGTGTGCCACTAAAATAATAGAAAACTTAGCTGTGAAGTGTTGGGTGCCCTTTCGAAGTTTGCAGATTGAATCCAGGACGATTCTGGCTGAAAACCACTGGATAAGACGTGAGTCCCTCCCATTTCATTCCTTTCATTTGAATTTAGCCATACATCGAGTTTCGTGTTAAATACAATACCAGCGCGCATACATGAATGTTGTCTGTTTTATAAAAAGCTGAAAAAGGAACATGCTTACGAGAAAATTGGATATAAAAGTATTTGAAACATTTAAACATACATAGACAAAGTTTATTTATGACAAAAGAATACAACACGCAAAACGAAACAAAAAACAAGGAGAACAATCAATGTTTTTTGTCACAAACTGACCCCACTACAGCATGATGTCGATTGTTGACAACCGGTGCTGGTCTTCCGTTGGGATCGGCAAGTTTAATCACGCACGAATTTAACCACGACCATTGATCTAAAACATCGATGTCGGCCTGTAACTCCTCTAAGCCTCCTCGCAGATTATTATATTAATTTTAAGGTCAACAGCGAATATTTTTAACGTTGGATTTCAATAAACCAGGCCAATCATTGATGAGAATTAAAAAAAGCAGAGGGCCCACATGAGATCCTTGGGGTATGCCTGATGGAACTTCTGTTTTCAAAGATCCAACTATCAACTGAGATCGCATGTTTAGATATGACTTTAACAACCGTAAAAGAGTACCTACCATGGAGCCTTAGAACAAATTATGCCAGCGACAAATTATAATCTACAAGGTCAAAACCCTTGCTCAAATCAGTGAGATTCCCCACCTTTATCAAAAAATTCTAGAATATCAGTAACATAACCTATCAGGTTAGAGGAAATAGATCTGCGAGGCAGGAAACCATGTTGGTATAAGTTAAGAAGTTGAGAAACGTGCCAAAAAATATTTTTGACTACCAATGACTTTAGTAATTTACCAAGCCCTGAGAAAATCGAAACCAGCATATAATTCTCAACGCAATATAGATCGGCGTTTCTGTATATTGAAGTTATGTAAGCTTCTTGCCATGTCGTCGAAAACACACCCGTATCCGTGACTTCTGAAAAATTATAGTGAAAAACTCAGTAATCGTTCCTGCACAAGTTTTTAAAACAATAGATGGAAGTGAATCTGGTCCAGCTCCCAGTGCAGATACTAAGTGCATTGAGCGATTAACATACTTCTTTTTCTTCCAATAAAATTCTAGGAAGTGGTGATTTCCTGGAATGGTCTGTACACTATATTTATAATCGACTCGTCTGAATTACTTGAACAAGTTAATTTGTACATTGAACTGCTCCAAAAATAAGTTGCATATTTTTCGACTCGGGCTAGCAACATTGTATCATCCTGTTGGTGAACCAATAATAATAAGTAAAAAAATATAGCCGGCAGGGTACCTGCGTGCGCGGGCGCCACGGTGACAGACGGCGATGGCGGGCCGGCGCCGCGCGCGGCCGCGGCTCGCACCCACGTCTCGTAGGCAGCCGGCCGCAGACCGCGCACCTCGCGCCACACCTCCTCCTCGTCGGCCGCGGTCTCCACTCGCTGCGACCACTCGCCGCCGGTCCTTACACACACAACATTATCACAAGGACATGCGACTTGAGCTGAAGACCTACAGACACTGGACAGGAAGAAAGCGCATACTTGCCGAGTTCGCGCGTGTAGAGCGTGTAGTGCGTGAGAGCGGCGGCGCGGCGCGCGGGCGCCAGCCACGTGACCCGCACCGCGTCCGCGCCCGCCGCCAGCGCACGCACCGCCCGCACCGCGCCCGGCACTGCACACACGCGCAGCCGTGAGACACATGCAGCCCTCAGGGCACAGGGCGCGGAGCGTGGGGCTCACTCACCGTCCTCCGGCGTGGTGCAGGAGGCGGGCGGAGAGGGCGGCCCGAGGCCGGCGTCGGCGCGCGCGCGGACCCACACCGAGTAGTTGGTGTTGGCCGCGAGCCCCTGCAGCGTGGCCTCGCCGCCCGCGCCAGCGCGCGCGCTGCCGCTCTCGGCAGCTGCCTCGCCCTGTGCTGCACGAGGATACACGACTCAGCAATCTACCACACGACCATACGACATAATTTGACGCTCACATTCCGAGCAGTGAACTCACATGGAGACAGGTCCAGGGGAGCGTACTGTATGTCGTAGCCCCGCAACGCGTGAGCGTGTGTCGGCGGCGGCGACCATCGCACCCGGAGCGAGCGCGCAGTCAGCCCTTCGCACGTCACTGACGACGGGGGCACCTCCGGTACTGAAGTGAACCAACAACCGTTTTCTTTGTATTTAAGGCTTGTACCATGACTACAACTCTGACTCTGACGATGGTCTGACGTGCCACAGCCTGCAACAACCTATGTATCATGACATCACACAGAATTCACTTCCACACTAATGTCATCCGATGAGTTCGAATTGTTCGTTGGTGTGTCAAAATAAATAAATGAGAATAAAGATGCTCTTGCTTGGCTACAAATTTTATTTTATTTTTATTTGGCGCACAAATCATCATCATCATCATCAGCCATAAGACGTCCACTGCTGAACATAGGCCTCTCCCTTTAAGCTCCACACTGAACGACATCCTGCCATCTGCATCTACTGGATGGCTACAAATATAAACATACAAATTGCCCAAATAAGATTTTGGGTGCATCCTTCGTGGAAAATAATAGTAATTGGTTTAATCAGTTCAATTACAATAGATACAAACAAGGTCATTTGTAAATAAATTTAGTAATTGTTTAGTTCCAAAACCGGTTTTGAACATCCCGCCGATCGAACGGCGTCCGCTCTCTCCACCGAGTCAACTACTTAGCTTGGCGCGTACGCAAGTGGCCACGACGCGCGCCAGAGGACCCGCTTTTTAGGCGCGATTTGATGTCCATATTTTGGGAAGACCGCGAGTCACCATTTGGACCCGCGAATTGAACGTCGTTAAAAGACGCGCGCGAATTACACTCTGTTTAGGCGCGACCAGATAGTTTCCTTGAGCTACAGTATCAGCGGAACTCGCGAGATCGGGTGTGTTTTGTATAGCCCGCGAGTGTTAAATTCTGTGTTAGGACACTTTTGAACATTATTTGTGAAGTGTTGAGGATCCGAGGATGGCCACTGGACGAGGAAAGCCGCAGCTGACGTCTGGGCCCAGACAGGTGACAGGATCATCAGCCGTCCTCTGGAAGGAATTCCAACCCTTTTTTTTTGGTCTTGAACTCCGCGCATCGCGGATGTGCACGAACCGCTTTGGGTTCGTACAGTAATATTATATTATTCGTCCTTCAATTCTACAGTTCACATCTGATTCTATGAGTTGCTAAAAGTTTTCATTTATATTTATATTTTTTATAGAAAATATTATTTTCGTTTCCTACCAAAACAGTAATTTTGGAGAGAAACGTACATGATATTTTGGAGAGAAACGTACATGATATTTTGGAGAGAAACGTACATGATATTTTGGAGAGAAACGTACATGATATTTTGGAGAGAAACGTACATGATATTTTCTCAATCGGACAAAAAAAGTGACGCATCGAAGTGGCAGGTAGGCACTTGAATGTCACTAGAAGCACAACGAGTGATCACGCCACACCACGTCACACGAGTGCTTGCTGCGCCGTACGTTTGCTTTGAACGTTGAGACGAGTTACTTTGCTAGATCAGTTAATGGGCGCCGCGCCTGACGGTGCGGTGGTCGGACGTACCTCCGTCAGCCGTGGTGGCCAGCAGGAGCGGCGAGGGCGGGCCGGCGCCGGCGCTGTTGTAAGCGCGGACGGTGAGCGCATACCGCACGGCGGCGCGCAGCCCGCCCAGCGTCAGCTCGGTGCTGCCGCCGCCGGGCGCCGTGAGCCGCCCGCCCGCACCGCCCTCCCCCACCTCGAGCTCGCGCCACGACGCCACGTACCCGAGCAGCTCTCCGTTCCAGCTCTCTCGCGGTGGCGCCTGCGAACAACCCACGCTGTCTCATCTCTCCGGCACTCGACTCGTTATTTATTTTATTTTACTCTATTCGGAAAACAAACAGCTCAGAAGTACAAATTATGGTAGTTAGATGGTAGAATCGAGCCATAATTGAGTTTTCACTTATAAAAACAAGACGTTTACATTACAGATCCTAGACCAGAAATATAATAACTAAATAATAACCAATAGTAGTATTTATCTAAAAAAAACTAACTAAAAATAAATATATGAAGAGAAGAGAAGCCTTATTAGCCCAACAAGCTTTATATTAGTTATTAAAAAGATAATATCAAGAGAGTTATCATTCGACGAACGAAGTTCAGTGAGTTACTCACGGACCAAGCGACGTGAAGCTCCCCCGAGCTGATCGGTCTCACTCGCACGTTCAGCGGCGAGCCTGCAGGCGCTGGGAGAATTGAATGAAGTTGAGTGAGGTGTGTCGACCGAGCGGAGCGATCAGAAGCCGAGACAGAGAGAAGCGGTCACCTTCCTCCAAGGTGGTGAAGACGAGCGGCTCGGAGTAGGGCGAGTGTCCCACGTGGTTGGCGGCCGCGAGACGCAGCGAGTAGGTGGTGGCGGGGCGCAGGCTCGCCATGCGCGCGCGCACCTCTCCGCCGGCGGGGGGCCTGCGGTACCAACAGACGTTTTACATTCTATCTTTGCTTTACTTGGCTACCGACTTTGAAAATTAGAGAAAGACAGGTGAATCATCAATCATAATACTAAAAATAATTTGCAAAAAAACGTAAAATTAAATATATATGTGGGCGCATCGAAATTTTTAGAGTGGCAAGAAACAGAACTGACAGTGACAGATGGCAGCAGATGGCTGACAGTTGATGTTTTGGCTCTCTATCGGAACTTCCGAGGCATAGGTTTCATCACAGACCTACTACCTATAGATTTTCAATGAGCGTGGCTAGCTCAGTGCCTCTCGCTTCAACAAGGTGTGTTGCCACATTAAAATTATTTGCTTTAAGTTAGGGTAATTTACCTACTAGACGGGTAGTGAATCTCTTCAATGAGTAATTTTGGAAACTTTGGAAAATCTTGTGAGATGGAAGGATATCTGAAAAATACTTATGAACAAAAGAAATTAATATTAAGATCCAAATCCATCCGTTTAAAGGTAAGACAGCTTTAAACGGCTGTATCTTTTGCGCCGTAATATCGTCAGTTGAAACTTACACAGAATATGTAATGTTACGACGGATTAACTAAGAAATATAATTAAGTCAAAACTAAAGAGGGTACACATCCACACATACAACAAACGTTTTTTTTTAAAGGTATTTTTGTATTTGCTCTGGTGTAAAAACCAAACGGTACGTAACGGTAATCGGTACAAGCGTCAAACTTGGCGGATTATTGTGCACACCCTAAAGTAAAACAACAAATAATAAATACTGGCCGCTTGCGAGTCGGTCACACATTTCTGTTTCACACAAGTTAAGCAACGTCGGGCGCGGTTGATACTTGGATGGATGACAGCCTGGGTGTGACGTTGTGTATTTGCACTACTTTTTGTATTTTGTGACGGTACAGAACCCTCAGTGCACGAGCCCGACTCGCACTTGGCCAATTTATTTATTTTCATGGATGGAATTATGGATAACATCCCAATTAATGAGATACTTAGATAAAACTCTTTATTATTTACAGTACACATATCACACACGATAAATCAGACTTCAAAAAAGATTATTTTGTTTTATTTGAACAAAATCACGCTGATGATGATTTATGATGATATATTTTCTTTGATTTAAGTACATTTAAGTGTGTTTATTAGACCCTGAGCAGCTGCAGTTGCTCAAAAATATAATTTTTCTCTTTCTGATATTGGATTCGGCATTGAAATGACTGGAACAAATTCTACTATGTTTTCCTGGCACCCAATTTTCACAATCAGTAGCACTGATCCATTTTATTCGTAAGCCAGGATCAGTTAGAAACCTGCAGAACGAATAATTTATGTTAATTGTGGTGGGTAATTTCATTTATAAACTGGCAACATTGATTGTTATTCTTCTCAGTTAATATTTTGATAAATCTCATAGGAAATACCACAAATCGACCAAAAAACGGACTAATTATGAATAAAATATTTACGCATTGTGTATACGAGGCTTCCTCGAATATCTACCTACTACTGGGTATGTAAATAAAACCGCGAGCAGTGGTGGAGAAAGTCTGATTTATTTTGTTCTTATTAAATTGGCATGCCATGGTTCAAGAATATCTCGTTTGCGCGTTTTAACAATGAACAGCGCCATCTAGTGACATTCACTTTCGTACTGCGTTAAACATTCCGCCCACCAAGGACATTTATTGAGAAAATGTCCTTTTTATGAATTTTGAACTAATATGAACTTATTATACTAACGTGAACTTACTTAAATGAACTGAATTATGTTTAAATTGAAATGACTATTTTTGAACTATGCACTTAAATATGATCAAATGAACCAATTTTTACACGATATATAAATGAATTAATGCAATTTTACATGTATTTCTAGTTTAAACATACATACGATTTAATCATTAACTGGTAAGATACAGTTTTGATACAGGTCTTTGCATGGTTGTGTTTTTGACTTGGCTAGTGACAACACGGGTAACATTATCTGTACCTAGATGCTTTGCAAATATACGCTCCACTAATCAACGATTTGGAAGTAGGTCGTCTTCTTTTAAATTTATTTTCAAATTCGTTAGCCGTTTATATGATATGACGTGTTCTCTAAGAAACTGTGGATCGGCGATCTAAAGTTCATTTGTGGATCTATGCCACGTGATGCGCAGTCAGCTGGATTTAGTTATAAAGTCACCTAACTTGCTTTATTGGAGCAACTCGTGTCCTCGCCATAACCAATGAAACTCACGTATTCCCTGCACTATCAACAACTCGTAGGTATACTACTACCTCATATGCTAACTTTAACGTCTCTGAAACCATGAGGTCCTTGTGCACGTCATAACTCGACGTTCCTGGCCATCGTGAAACTCGAACTGCAGTAAAGTTTGACAGCTGACTATGGTAAGTAGTAAGTGGTAAGTAGTAAGTATACCATTCCTTTCTTAATATTGACGATCTGGTTTTCCAGTTCATGCCTGATAACCAAAGCTTTTGAATAAACATTTTAACCAATTGGTGCGATCCATCGCAAAGGATCGTACGATTTCGCAATAACTGATATTATTATGATTGATCTTCTGTTTCAGGTCCAGTCGTCGCCGATGGCAACTTCACCGAGTACTGAAATTGATCTTCGCTCCGATCACAGGTAAGTCTTAGAATATTTGTTGTATTTCAATCCTTTATTTCTATTTCCCGTTTGTCCTGTAAATTTTCCCTTTCCCTTTGTACTTCTTTGACCTCCTTGTTATGTAAATTGTCCTTATTTGTCCTCTGTTTGTTCTGTCCCATCTCTTTGGGATGTCTTCTTTACCCTGAAGATTGTACTTAAGTAGTTTTTTCTTAATTGATGCTTGAGTGTTCCCATTGTTTTCTTATTTGCTCTGTTTATCCCAGTTGTTCTTTTTTTGTTATTATTTTATTATATCCTGGTTGTTCTTTTTTATATTGTTGCCCTGTTTTCCTTTGTTCTTATTTATTTATTTGCGATAATAGTTCTTGATTGTAGATTGAATTTCCCTTTGTCCTCTAAGTTGATCTCTTTATCCCGATTGTTCCTTTCTTGGTTAGTTATTTTATTAATGTCCTGTTTTCCCATGTCCTTATTTATTTCCGGTAGTAGTTCTTGATTGTTGTACACTTTTGTAAGATAAATCCTTCCTTCTCTAATAGCTCAGACATTTGTCCTCAGATATTCTTACTTTTTCCTGCACATCCAAGCATCCGGTTATTAAGTCATCCATGTATAATGATTGTACTACTCTTTCTATGGCCAGCGGAATTTCCCTACCTTCATCTATGCTGACCTGACATAATGCTCGAATGGCCAAGAAAGGTGCAGATGCAGTGCCACAAGTAACCGTCATTAACTCATAATAATGTTGAATTTCTTTTTCAGGTTGGTCTCTCCACACGATAATTTGATATACAGCATCTTCTTTGGCAGTACGGACCATCCGGTATATTATAACAAAGTCCGCTACCAAAGCGATTGAAACTATAAGCCATCGTAAGACCAGATGCATTATATTGGCCTGAAGTATAATCCCAATCATCGGTGTGTCATTCAGTGAAAATCGAAAATCGTTAGTTGATGCATTAAATTCAACTCGAACTTTTGATGTAGTTTTATTCTTTCGCATAACGACATGATGTAGGTCCACAGCATTGTTTTGTTTATTGTCAATATTTTTTACCAATCTCATTTGACTTAATCCCAAATATTCATCGATAACTTTTGTGTAATTGTTCTTTAGGTCTGTATCTTTCGATAGCTTCTTTACTGATGATTTAAATTTAGATACAGCAATTTCCCGACAATCGTTCTCAGTGTATCGCAGTTGACTGTCATGAGATGGTAGTTTTACGATGTCCCTTTCTTCTTCCTTCGTCCCTTTTGTTGTCCTAAAAAATGTGTCCTCATACTTTTGTTCTTTTTCTGTCCATAACTTCTTTGTATCTTTAGTTTGTTCTTCAATTTCCCCAAACTTTTTTAAAGTGTCACCTTCGTTGATCTGCGTGTGCATAGCTGTTATATGAAAAGATGCCTTTTTGATTTTGTCTTCAACTGTACCCGATACGATCCATCCTAACGATGTGTTTTGTGCTATAAGGCCTCCTGTTGGACTCCTTTTTATCCCATCTAACAGAATTCTACTGTAAACATTGGCTCCTAACAGCAAGTCAACTTTGTTCGATAGATTGAACTGGGGATCTGCGAGTATCAAGTCTTGTCCTATCCAATCGATAGCTTCAGTCGATAAGTTCTGTCCCGGTAAGTACGACGTAATATTCTTCAGAACATAGGCTTCGATCTCTAATTGGAAATCAGGATCGCTTTGCGATTTCAATTTTATGGTTACTGCACATTTTGAAGTCACTGGTTGATTCCCCCCAATGCCAGTAATTGTGTTTCCTGTTTGACGTTTTCTCAGACGCAATAGTTGTACCACGGCTTCTGTTATGAAACAAGTTTGTGACCCTTGGTCTACTAGTGCTCTCACTACCTGAGTGTTGCCTACCGCTGACTCGACTTTTACTAGAGCAGTTGCTAGCAAAACCGAACCTGATTGAGTGACACTATTAGTCGACAGACAAGATACTACTGGAGATGCGCTAGTTGATAAACTGACCTCTTCCACAGTTTCTTTCTCTGTGGAACCGGTAGCTGCTCTAACATTTATGTTCTCGTGAAGTAAAGAATGATGCCGCCTATTGCAAATTTTGCAATTAGCTGGGTTTTTGAAAGTATTGACGTTGTGGTTGCTGCCCAGACAATTGTAGCATATAGAGTTCTTGGCTACAAAGTCGCGTCTTTCGGAGCAGGATTGCTGAGCAAACATTTTACAAAAGCATAATTTGTGATGTTCCGAGCAAAACTCACAACGCAGATACGCAGCATTAGTAGCTAAAAAAGCTCTTGTTTTAGTATGTGGCCCGCTACTTGCTGGCCCTGATGGTGTTTTAGTATATACAAATTCTAAAGCCCGAAATCTACTTTCGATGAAATCCTTAAGTTGTTTTAAAGTTGGCAGCTCATTCACGTTGTTATTAGTGTGTAATTCCCATTGTTTTCGCGTCTCAGGGTCTAGTTTGAACGTTACAATATGAATCAGTATAATGTCCCATGTGGTCACTTCCACGCCAATATTTTTTAATGCACTTATACAATCCATCGTTGTATCTATTAATTCTTTTAAGCCCGAAGCTGACTCAGTTGTTAAGCGCCTTTGTCCAAACAACCGCTTCAAGATGCAATCAGATAAGTATTTTTTATTGTTGTAACGTTGTTCCAACAATAACCAACACTCAGTATAATTGGCATCTGTGATAGGCGTATGCTTGATCAGCTGAGCCGCTTCCCCAGTTAATTGTGTCTTTAAATAATGAAGCTTTTGTACATTATCCAAAGTACGATTGTTATGAACTAGTGAAATGAATAAGTCCCGAAAAGTAGTCCATTCCGAATAACTTCCTGAGAATGTAGGGATAGTTATTTTAGGAAGGCGTACTACAGAGTTTCCATTGTTAATATCCTTGGACGTAGACTGCTTTTCTTGACTCGAACTATACAATTTTAAAGCCGCTTTTAATGTTGATTTATACAACAAATAACTGTCTTCTGTGCCGTCATAAATGCCCTTGCTTACATAATCGTTCTTTGATAATTCTGACGGCGAAAATGTTTCATTTAATTTTGCATGATTTGTTCTAAATGATGCCCAATCTGATTCTAAATTTTCTAACCTTGCTTCTATATATTCTAAATTGATTCTATCCCTTGGACTTTTCTTATAATTTAGCAATCCCCTTTTAATTGAATTATATAAGTCCATCTGTACATTTAACATTCCTTCCATCTTGATGTAACTTAATTTTTAACTTAAATTAATATAAATCCAAACGTTAGTCTGTTTTATACTATGATGATAACTTACCAGAAAAATTACAAGTCCAAGAATTATTTTCACAAAATTTTCTAAGTGTTTGAGAATTAAATAACAAATTGAAAAATCGGGCATAGGTTCCCCGGTCCCTCGTTTTATAAGAAATTATTCTAAGTCCTAAAGTTAAGGTTAAACTAATTGAACACAAATTTAATGTTATGTTTTCTCACTTTTAGATTTTAAATGTTCTACACTGTTAATTCACTAAACTGAATAAATAATAAAGTTACTCACGGTAAATGTTCACTTTTTCCAACCTGGTTTGTCCTGGGTGTTCTTCTGTTCCTTCCTGTACTCCGCTCCGGGTAGCTCTTGCCGAGCCCACAGCTTCGCCAACCAATGCCACAGCTTGCCAACCGCAGCTCACAGCTAAGCACCGCTCGTACGGCCTCGCGCGATGAAGTTCCGACGTCAGCGCCTGCTGTTGTCCTCTGTACTATCGTTTGGTGCAGCGATCCACTGCGAGTACAGGATCGTGTGATCACGCACCTTCGCGCGCTACACACGTGTCCAAAATATCCGGTCTTCGTAGGACCAAAATGTATACGAGGCTTCCTCGAATATCTACCTACTACTGGGTATGTAAATAAAACCGCGAGCAGTGGTGGAGAAAGTCTGATTTATTTTGTTCTTATTAAATTGGCATGCCATGGTTCAAGAATATCTCGTTTGCGCGTTTTAACAATGAACAGCGCCATCTAGTGACATTCACTTTCGTACTGCGTTAAACACATTGATATCCTGAATTTATTTAGGTGATCATTACAAGCTCTATATGTTTACTTACGTGTGAAATGATATTTCATCGTTTTTTCTCACACTGCGGTACTTGCAGCCCAAAATGATAAAACCAACCATTGTAAATGTTTGTTTTACAATTATTTCTCAGACGAAACACGCATTTATCACATAAAATCACCAAAAAAATGCAATAAACAATATTCAGACCCGTTTTTTTTGGCACAGAACCGTCAGATTTTGACATTTCTGGTCCAAAAAACAGGCCACGCCGATAAGGACAAAAAAGTCTAGTTATGTCCTTTTTGTACTTGTGCTGAGCCATATCAATTTGTCTCTTTCACTAAAATATATTGCCGATCTGGTTGTGTATATCTGTGGGTTTCATGGATGAGATTATTTAGCAAAATTCAAATGAAGTTTAAAAATCATGAAATATATAGTTAAGCGCCACTAGCCTAGTTTAGGTGGACTAGTGATGGAAGTGGCACCATCACTGGTGTAACGCTGGTGACGGATGTTGTTGACGCGGCTCACTGATCGGTCATTGGCAACCATCAGCACTAGCGAAGCGAGTTTGGCATACCGTCCGTCAGCGGCGCTAGCGAAAGGGCACGGACAAGCGAGGCTCACAGGAGCGAACTTTCCTTTTTATTTGATGGTGCAACGTTCGTTACTAAGCGGAATACCTTGGTCCTGAAGTAATTTCAAGTAATTTTCCATTGTAAGATTAATCATGGTGTCATAACACCATGTGTAATAACACCTTTTATTCCATAGAATAAAAGTTGTTATTTGAACGAGCGATGTCTAATGTTCCTCGCCCGCCATACCCACGCCCGCGCCGTAGAACAATGATGTCTGATGCGGATCGGCCTGCCTACTACTACTATACAGCTTGACGATTCGACATATAAAAAACATTTAGTTTGTATGAGATTTTTTAAAAGTGTAATTTGGATATTATTTATTAATTGTTTTCTCTCTGGTAATTAACTTATTATCTCTTATGTTAAAGACTTTGAATGTATGTTTTTTAAATACTATTTGTCTATCCAGGCCCAAGTTGGGGCTTTTACACTATTTTTGTTTGTATTACAGAAAACATATTTTTGGCTTTGGTGTAACTGTTTATCTCATATCTACTGTGCTAATTAGCAGCTGTTTGTTATCCATGTAAAATAAAATAAAATATTTTAACACTGATCACAAAACTTAGGCTAGTGCTAGCTTGGTGCACGGATTTAGAATTCTCAAAGCTGCTCATGACAGGGTTTATTATTTTATTACCAACTAGCTGCAGCCCACAGCGCAGCAACTAGTCGCTCGCGTAGTACAGAAGAAAAACACAACTCCTTTCCCGCCCTTAAAGTTTCAGTCTCGCCGTTCGATCCATCCCGCCCAAATCCCGCAAATTAAGTGCCCGATTTGTGTCTTATTCATCTTTTTAATTATGTACAAATATTGTATAGTGCCGAAATATACAAAACACTTTTTTTTAAACACCAGAAAAAACTATTTTTTTACGTACCGAGAGATCCAAAACTTCGTAAAAATGGTATTTCATTGTAAAATTGTAAAAAGAGATATAAAACTCCACCCTCTACCTAACATAGACATTGCTGTGAAGATCATTTCGATGTAAGTACCTACTTCCATAACTATACCTACCCAGTATTTAGTTGATATGTCAATAAGTTGGTACCTTTACTATTACGTGTAGTGTATTTATGTATTCTCTTATTTTAAGCCTGCTGTCGTAATAAAAACATACCTACTTACTTTTTCTGACTTTTGTGGATAAACCTACGTACCTACCAATTCACCCGTTTCCATTTCTATATAATATTCCAAGGTCAAAACAATAACACAGAGACGTACTCGGGTAAAAATCAAATATGTAGTGAATGATAATTTATTTTAATCCTTTACACAACATCGGTGCATTTATGTATCTGCCTCAGCTATGCCTTATGAGAAGCAAAGAAAAAAATATGAATATTTTTTATTTCATGTGGAAGAAGACATGGAAAATTACGTAAAGTTTAAGTTGGTTGGAGGAAAGTTTAAACTGAAGTTTTGTCTCATAAGTATGAATGTCAAAAGCCTAAAAAAACAACAAAAAAAATCACTATCCAGTCAAGACTAAGAAAGAGGGTAGATCGTTTTGTCTGTACCTAACTTTGAACTTTTTCACCAACCACCCGCATTCTTCAGTCTTCCCGTGAACATGGTGCATGTAACTGCGCCGAAATATCGGGAGCTCCTTCCACAACCTTACCACGGTAAATATCCCGTAAATAATCATAAAACTTTAGTGAACAACCGTGATAGTTTAAAACAGTGTTTGTACATTTCGGCACTATACAATATTTGTACATAGTTAAAAGATCGACGATAATCGATAAATTTTGATTAAATACATAAATATATATTTCAAGTTATTTATATGTACTGTTTGATAGTTATTTTATTTGTTATTTCAACATTCACGGAACTGGAGTGTAACTCTCTTTTACTTGTGAAAACATTTAAGGTTTGTTTGTTCATATTTTTATTGCTATGTTTTACATTGCTTAAGCTGTTTGTTTTCCGTAAATAAAAAAATAAAAAAATAAAAAATAACTGGCGACGATCGTCTGTCACACAGACGTCACAAGCTATCGTGCCGGCCAGCCAGTGAACTTGGCTAGTAATTTGGTCATAACTTCGTTATTTTTTGTCGTAGAACAATATTTTTTGCACTGTATGTTAAGGACTTTTTAGCTCTATAAATCTGCATTCTCAACTAAAAACGTTACTGATCCTCATTATTATACTGATGTAAATGTTGATTGTAAGTTAATATGTTTATACAATTTTGCATTTTTGAATCTTTTTTTATATATTTTTTATTGTAGAATAGGTTTGCGCTTGGCCGCCAACTCGCCTGATGTTAAGCGATGATGCGGCCTACGATGGATCACGCTTGCCTAGAAGAAACCGATTCACATTTGACTTGAAAACACCCAGATTGTGACTATCGGGGAACACCCATTCATGCAGCGCATTCCACATACTAGTAGTTCGCACAATAAAAGTGGAATCAAAGTGGATCTTCGATCAAAAAATACATTTCCGAAGGTTTCAATAGATAATAATTTTTTTTTATCAAAAGACAAAGGCAGACTGTAAAAAAGGAATTACCTACTTTAATTAGTGAGTGAATACAGAACATTTACCCGTCGTCGACGTCGGTTTCTGCGTTCAAAGTGAGGTTTAGTGCACCGTGCACGGAGTCGGCGCCGGACAGCGCGTGCAGCGGCATGCAGAGCGCCGTGTAGCGTAGATCCACGGCGCCGAGCGAGGGGCGCCAAGCGAGCCGCGCCCAGCGCGTGCTCAGCCCGGTGATGCGCAGTGCGCGCGGCGCCGTGGGCGGCTCCTGCACTACCAGGTGCAGGGGCAGGTCGGCGGCACCGTATGCGTTGCGGGCATGGCAGCGGTACTCGCCGCCGTCACCGCGCTCAGCCGCGCGCAAGGTCAGCGTCGAGCGCATCCCGAGACCTGCGCGCGCCTCCGACACCGACCACCTGCGTACAACTCCACAGTCACTCGTTACCGTCGGCGGGTACAAGGGTAGGGGGGAGGGGGCAGCTGATGTACCTGTAGGAGTCCAGGTCGAGGCGGCGGCCGCGGTGCGTCCAGTGCACGGAGAGCGGCGAGTCGCCGAGCGCAAGGCAGGTGAGCACCGCGCTGCGCCCGCGCACGCACGAAACGTTGCCGCCGCCCTCCGCGAAGTGCGCCGGCTCTGCATATATTATATATTAGATCGAGTCTCGGTCCGAGACTACGCATCGCACGAGGTTTTAGAGAGTGATACCGTGCACGGTGACGTTGACGTGCTTGAGGAGGGGCGGGCCGACGCCGTTGTCAGAGATGCAGCGGTAGAGGCCCTGGTGCGCCCGCGCGGCGGCCCCGGCGGCCAGAGACCCGTCGGCGGCGTGCAGGCCGCCCCACGCGCCACCCCCAACCGCCTCCCACCGGTCGCTCTCCACGCCTGGGCCGTCGCCATCACCTGTCAGCATCACGTGCCTCGGAAGTCGTACGGCCAAAACAGATTTATGCAAAATCTTAGCTTAGGGCCATGTCATCACGAAGGAATCGGTTTCTTCTAGGCAAGCGTGCTCCATCGTAGACCGTGTCATCGCTTAACACCAGGCGAAGTGGCGGTCAAACGCAATCTATTCTCAATTAAAACCATCGTATCCGTCAACCATGACCTATAAAAAGCGAACGATTACGGATACGCGACGTTCCAACAAGTCTCTGTGCTCATCATCATATTTCAGCCATAGGACGTCCACTGCTGAACATAGGCCTCCCCCATCGATTTCCAAAGGGACCGGTTGCAAGCGGCCTGCATCCAGCGTTTTCCTGCGGTCTCTTTTAGGTCGTCTGTCCATCTTGCAGGTGAACGTCCTACGCTGCGCTTACCGGTCCGCAGTCTCCACTCGAGAACCTTTCGGCCCCATCGGCCATCTGTTCTGCGTGCTATGTGCCCTGCCAACTGCCACATCAACTTGCTAATCTGGTGGGCTATGTCGGTGACTTTAGTTCGTCTACGGATCTCCTCATTTCTGATTCGATCTCGTAGAGAAGCCCCGAGCATAGCCCTCTCCATAGCTCGTTCAGCAAGTTTGAGCTTGCTAATGAAGCCCATAGTGAGATACTACGTTTCCGTTGTTGGGAGCGGTAGCCGGGAGTCTCCCGGGAATTCTTAGCACCCCTTGCCCCGCCGTTACCGTGACCGCTACCGTAGCCAGGAATAGCCAGGCTGCCGGGGACTGGGGGCTTGGTCCTTTTTGCACTTATCATTTGGGGGGGATTGCCAATTGCCAATATCCCGCCTTTACTCGCCACGCTCGGCAGGCGGGTTGGCGAGTGCAGATAATTGTTGTATTACTCAGAAGACGCTGCTGCCCATCTTCTGGTTGATATCCCTTAGCCGACTCCTATCGTACGGCACCCACGGGAAGAGAAGGGGGGTACATTCTTAGGCCGGTACCACCACGGCACGTGTCTGTGATCCTTCCGTAACTTTGATTATTTACGATAAGAGTTTTTTTTTATTGTTTCACCAACAGAATGATACAATGATAGAATGATATTGCTTGATCAAAAAATATTACATGTGCTATGGAGACCTACGTAATGTAACACCCCAATAGTAGGTAAACTCAGCATGTTATACAAGTTTAGACTTAATAACAACTCTGCTCTTAGAGAGCCTAAAAACACAACTTAACTAAAATATAATACCATTACTTTGTTCAAATAAGAACAAACAATATGGAACATTTTCTACTATTAGATATAACAAATTATTCATAGATGAGCTTGAGTAACCTTTTTCTTAAACGCAGGAAGAGACTCCGTGAAAAAAACAATTCTATGTTTTGCCCAGAGAATGGGTCAGGAAACAAAAGAATCGCTTTTAATCTCTTTCAATATTCTTACCGTGACATTGGTAATGCGGATTCCAAATTATCATCATCATCAGCCAAATAACGTCCACTGTTGGACAAGGCTTCCCTCATAGAGAGGGGTGTTGTCATAATCCCCACGTTTGGCAGGTGGCTTGGAGATCGCAGTACGTTCACCGTGTACTAATAGGACGCTGCTGCCCATCCTCCGGTGGTTCTGTTCGCAGTTTTAGGACATACCCGGGTCCGAATTCTGAAATTCCGGATTCCAAATGCTAGGACAATATTCGGACTTCGGACTAGAGACTGTGAAAAGGGTGGTTTTAACAACATGGTCTTTGAACTTTCTACTATTACGCTAAATAAAACCGAGAGCTTTGTTAGATTTTTTTACAATTGTAATTGGTTGTATGAAAGGGTTTTTCTTTTTAAATCATAAATGACACCCACATCCTTAATTTCATCTAAACAGTTCCATCCAATACATACTTAATAAGAATTATTTTTATTTTATTTTACATGGAAAACAAACAGCTGCTAATTAACACAGTAGATATGAGATACACAGTTACACAAAAGCCAAAAATATGTTTTCACTAATACAAACAAAAATAATGTAAAAGCCCCGTTGGAACACCAACTTGGGCCTGAATAGACAAATAGTATTCAAAAAACAAACATTCGAAGTCTTTAACATAAGAGATAATACGTTAGTTACCAGAAAGAAAATAAAAAATAAACAAATAATACCCAAACTACAAATATAAAAAACCTCATACAAACTAAATGTTTTTTTATTTTTTATTCGATTTTACGTTTTTTTCCCAAACTATTTTAAGTGTTGTCATATTTCACTATTGATGTGTCAAAGAATTTTTTGAAAATTGTATTAATAATAAATGTATTTTGCCTCATCATAAATAAATCAACATTAGATGAATAGTTGCGGTTGAAATTAAATAATGTGCGGATATAGAAGGAGTTTTTTCGATAATTAGTTTAATAGCGTGGAGTATACAGCTGAACATTATGTCTACGAGGAGCTGAGCTCTGAGGAGTCACAACACCTATCCGAGACAATAGAGAGGGGCAATCGATTCTATTAGAAAATATATTGAACATAAAGGTCAGGTCAGCAACCTCTCTTCTGACTCGAACAGGCAACAAATGATGATGAAAACAAACCTCATCATACTCATAGTCAGCGCTTAGAATCTTAGCTTTGAAATTTATATAACGTAGGAACTTCTTTTGGGGCCTCAAGGATGTTCATATATCTATCATAACGGGGTTCCAAACTTGTGAAGCATATTAGAGTTAACTACGTACTAATGAACAATAGAGAATCTTCAAAGTCTTAATCATTTTAAAGTCCTTAGTAGTTCGGAGAATAAAACCCAAAGTTTTCATGGCTTTGTTCGAGATGTTCTCAATATGTTTATTGAAGAGCAGTTTCGAGTCTAGAGTCACTCCAAGGTCGACAACTGAATCCATTCTCAACAAGGGCTGGCCATTGATTTTGTAACTATACGTGAGCGTCCGGTTAGATCTACTAAAAGTAATACAGCTGCATTTTGATATGTTGAGATCTAACTTGTTCATCACGCAATAGTCGTGAAGATTATCCAGGTCTAACTGCAGCAGCTCTAAATCATGATACTTCTTAATGACTTTGAACATTTTCATATTGTCAGCGAAAAGTAGAATATTGGAATGCTTGAAACACTGATTAATGTCGTTCACAAAAATAATGAAGAAGAGAGGCCCAAGAATAGATCCTTGGGGCACACCTGATGGAATGAGCGATGGAGCCGACATAAAACCATTCAAAGCTACAGTTTGGGTACGACCGTTGACATAAGAGGTGAACCACCTTAGAAGATCACCTCTTATACCTGCAGCGTACAATTTGGTGAGAAGGATTGAGTGATCTAAGCGATCGAAGGCCTTACGATAGTCTGTGTAAACGGCATCTACTTGCTCCCCACCTTCCATGCCATTAGTGACCTCATCGACAAATGAGACCAGATTAGTAGTGGTAGACCTTTCTTTGAGAAAACCATGTTGCTGTGGTAGGAAAGTGTGTTTAAAAGGTCAGCAAAAGCATTACAAATGTCATCACCGGAATCAACAGATTGTGCATTATAAGTCATTGATGGCGGATATGAATTATGCTGTTTCTTGGACTTGATATACGACCAAAAGCTCTCGGGTTATCACGGGTCGAGCTTTCTATCATTGCTATATAACTAAGATAACATTCATGCTCGACTTTCTTGACTCGCTCTCGCAAGATCCTAAAAGAGTTCCTGTCAGATAAGTTGTGGTATATTTTAAATTTTCTATGGTGTTTATGTTTTTCTTTTAGGATCTTGAGAAGAGCTGGTGAATACCAAACTGGATACTTGGCTGGCCGCATCCATTTACAGGGAACATATTTGTCTCTGAGCTCAGATAATAAGTTATTCAATAAAAGAACTGCCTCATCCATACTACCACACAACAATAGTGAATGCCAATCATGTGCATCCAGCTCGTTACAAATTGCTGAGTAATCACCCTTCGTATTGAGAAATTTGGGTCTAGAAGTTGGTGCTAGAGTAGATGTAACTATAAATTGTGGCCTACAGAGGAGTGCCGGGTGAAATTTATCCTCTTTTACCAGCGGATCTAAAGCACGAGCCACAGTAATTTCATCATTAGATAAAACTAAATCAAGGATACTACCATCGTACATGTTGGGGACGTGGTTGAATTGGTCTAGATTATTTAGGTTCATAAGATCTAAAACCTAAAAATGGTCACAGTCCGCTCCATTGATTTTGGGTATTAAATGAGTGTGGTCGGGTGACACCGTCCACGTTATACTACTCTGGTTAAAGTTACCTAAAATTAAAAAATTGTCATTAATATGTTTAGCCGAAATAGATAAGACTTTATCAGAGGAATTCTCGAGTTGAGCCGGGAGTGATAAACCTAAATTTTGAGAAATGAGGTAAAGACAACCGATATGTAAGTCGAAAGGTGGATTATTGTTATAAGTAGATCTAAATTAATCGTTATCCACAAATCCTCAGCTGTAGAATGCCACTCCGGGCGCGCGAGCGCAGCAAGTTCACGGCGTACTGCAATAAGGACACCGCCACCTCGCTTCGGCCCGAGCCGGCTGTAGTCTCGGTCGCGTCTTATGATTGTAAACGCGCTGTCGAATAACTCCTCGGTTCTAATACCTTCCCAAAGCTATGTTTCCGTCAACACAATTACGTGATAACTGCAAAGTTGAGTGTTCCGTTTAAAATCCGATGTTTTTGTTCGCAAACCCCTAACATTTTGATAATAAATATCAAATACCATGATCACTATCCGGCCGAGTTGTAACTCGGCCAGAAAGTGCGTAAGTAAACAGTAGGTAATCTATAAGTTGCAAGTTAATGTTAGTTGTTTGCGAACAAAACACCGAGTTATTGTGATGGGAGTGTGAGTCACTATGCAGATAATAACAAAGAATGCTAAGTGTGTGTGTTAAACGAAGATGCGGCTCTTTACTTGAAAGACAAACATTAAAATCGTAATTATTTGTTGTAAAATAATGTAGTACAAGACATTCCATTATTGTTTTTTGTGTTGGACGGTAACCGAGGAAACATTCAACTAACCGCTTAAAACATTGAGGTGGCGTAAGTAGACATGTAGTATGAAATGAATAGTAGTATGACGAAATGATTATACAATAATTTAAATACTCACACAGCTTTAAGTACATAAAGCATGAGTGTTTGAAGTTATGAGGAGGCAAATATGTGAGAATGGGTATGAACGATATCGAAGTTTTATGATGATTAAATTGAGGTAGATTATTTTTAAGTTTATATGGCTGAGAGACAAATGGCAAATAGTTATAAATAGTCGAGAAACTGGATAATATTGACAACGAACTCTGATTAATTTTTGAGATGATGCACACGAGTAGTCACTTCAATTTTTCAAGGTCATCTTCCTGCTGAATACAGATTATGGGTGCAGTTTCACTTTTTCGAATTAAAATCTTGCAATTTTGCACCCACGTAAATTTGTAGTTGTTGTCGAGAGCCAGTTTCTTGGTCTTCGTGAGAAGTATCTTATTTTCACGTGTAAGATAATCATTTACGAAGATTTTGTCGGTAGATTCAGTAAAACCCAAGGCTGCTGCAGTCAAATTCTTGTGCGATCTAGCCGCAGATACGAGGTTTTCTTTCACGTATCTACCTAGGAATCCGACGACGATAGGTTTGTTGTCAGTAGAGGAACGGGCTCTGGTGACGAAATTGATATCCGAGGGTACCACAGTACGCCCGACTGACTCGGCGAGTCTGCAGACGATTGCAAGAAGATTCTCATTATTTCTAATAGGTACACCTTTGATTTCAACATTGTTAATTCGTTCCCGTTGCTCCTTAAATGCAAGATCAGCAGATAGCTGCGAAAGTTTAATTTGGAGTTGAGGGTAGTATTCGCCGTCGATATTCCTATCCTCCAGCGCTGTAACCCGCGTCTCCAAACTAACTATTTTAGTCGTCATGGCTTCCTCGAACTGCTGGAATTTCTCCTTCATATCTTTGACTTCTTTAACTAGGGCAGGCAATTGTTCGAGGCGTACGTTGAGACCCGCAATCGCATTGCGAAGTTCCTGCAAGACTTGATCAAGAGTAACGGAGGATGAAGGTGAAAGCAGTGCAGGAGACGTCGCAGGATGCGGCGAGTCAGCTCGGCTCTTACAACTCGGGCAAAGCAAAGCGGATTTTCTCTCTGGTCCCAGTTTTCTATAATTCTTTTCCGTTATGTTTGCGCACTGAAAGCAGTACGATGAGGCACAGTTGGAACAAATAACGCCATCCAGATGCTGGTTACAGCAAGAGGGACACGTTGAACTGTTAATTAACTCGCGAGCGGATTTAACGAAGAAGTATTCGTGACGAACGACCTCCGCTTTCGAACGCAGCGAGTAAACTGAATTTTATTATGTAAATCGTCTTGTCCAACAACGGGAGTCTGATTTTATTAAGAATAATTGGCCAACAGCGTGTCGAGACACGCATATGGTAGGGTTCCGTAATCAAAGCCATATAATTGTAATCATAGTTCAGAAAATTATGGTTATAGAAAAATTTGAACGAACGAACTCTGTGGACTTAGCCATTCGACTCATTAATAACGAAGCGTTGGTTAAAAAGAAGATGTCGCACAGCCTCCGGCATAGGCGGAGGGTAGCTTGTCTGTAAATTTTCTATCGCCTTCATCATGGAGAATGTGCACATGAGCTGTTCAGGCTGATCCCGTCATCTAATTTCCGCCATAGATCATCGAGGCGGTCATTCCATCCTCACGTCGCCGTCGTGAACTTTGGTAAAGTCCGTACGCAGCGTTTTCAAAATTCCTTCTTTATTCGAACTGCACAGGAATGGAATGCGCTCCCTGCCTCGGTGTTCCCTATAAATTTCAACCTGGGCTCTTCAAGACAAGAGTGAATAGGCACTTCATGGGCAAGTGTGCCCCGTCCTAGACCACATCGTCGCTTACCATCAGGTGAGTTGTAGTTAAACGCTCATCATCATTTTAAAAAAAATTACAGTTTTATCGCTGTTACTCAAAAATTCATACTCAATAATGTTCAAAATGATTTTGAATGAAGGTTTTCAATATGACCTATCTGTATTGTAAGATACAAGTTTCTATGTCTTATAGTTTAGAAATGCAGGGGGAGGGACCAACATTTTGCCAGTTTGGTGGGCCATATTTCGCAAAGTATAGACTTTATAAAAAAGTGATGTAGCAAACCTTACCTTCATTTTAATATACCTTTTCAACGATAACCCACACGGGTAGTTGGAGTGAAAAAAAATTTTACATGTACCAGAGCCACCCCTAAAATGCTTTTTTTTTTTTTAATACTTTTAAAATTGAGATCTATGTTACAACTATCACTATGCAAAGTTTCATTCTCTTATGTTAATAATTATAGAAGTTAGAAGGTTTTAAAAAAATCGGACGGACGGACAGTCAGACAGACGGACGGACAGAACGAATTTATAAGGGTTCCTTGTCGGGGTACGGAACCCTAAAAACGGTGTCACCCAGCGTTTGTATTCTTTCAGGAAGCTTGTTGTAAAGTTCCCGGCCTCTTATGAGCGGGATTATTTTGGACATACCCAGCGTGTAATGTATTGGCTCTAAATATATTCTTCTTTAACAAGGTCCAATGCTGTTAGTTACATGACGTTTGTACTCATTTATATTTTGTCGAACATACTTTAGAATTTCAACAATATAAAAGCGATACTGATGTTTGGATGTGTAAGTCTTTAAGGTGTTTTCAGCATGATTCTTTATATTTTCCATTTACTTTTACTAGGACCCTAATGGCACGTTCCTGCATCTTCAAAATTCGCTCATAGTCTGTTGCATTTCCCCACATGATAATCCAATATTCAAAGAATAACCATTTGTTTCGTCTTTTTTATTTGTATATTACGGTCACTGACCCTTGTTTTTGCTGTACTGTGTTGGTCTCATTATTTGGTCATGAGCCGTATCAGAAAAACTCGAGTTGAGTTTTTTTTTTCTTTTCATCTCTTTCGCTTTTTGTATTGTATTTTCTTTTTCAGGTCCAGTTTCTTTTGGTTTATTTATATTGTTTCCTCTCTCTGTGGAAATTTTCCCGTCGGTCTGTTTATCATTATTAGTTTCTTGTTTTTCTTTTTGTCCTATTTATTTGTTATCTTTATTTGTATCTGGCGCAGTGGTTTTTATTTTCGTTTTTTTTTTACTTCTCGCTTGTGTACTTTTCAGTTGTACATTTTCTGCTTGCAAGGACACCACTTTGTCTTGAAGACATTGAATCTCTTTATTTAATGTATCATTTTTCTTTTCATATTCTAATTCTGTAGTCTTTCGGAGTTGTTCAAAAAGAATAGGGTTCGTTTCATGCATACGTATTATTTTCAAAAAAAAATCATATTCACCTATATTTTTTAAATTTTGTTCTGTGATTTCTTTGAGATTTGTTGTTTCGGATGACACATCAACTAATTCAGATTCTAGTATTGCTAATTCTGATTTTAAAGATTTATTTTGACTGAGCAATCGTTTGTATTCTTCAACGCATTCCTCCTGTTCATTTAATATTTAATGTTTGCGCTTTTTCTAATTCAGAAGTAAGAATCCGTATCTGATATTGAGCCTCTTTAAGTGAAACTGAGCGTGTATGGGACCCGAGTATGTCCTAAAACTGCGACCAGAACCATCGGAGGATGGGCAGCAGCGTCCTAATAGTGTACACGGTGAACATACTGCGATCCTTAAGCCGCCTGCCAAGCGTGGGGATTATGGCAACAGCCCTCTCTATGAGCGAGGCCTTGTCCAACAGTGGACGTTAATTGGCTGATGATGTGTGTGTGTGTGTGTGTGAGCGTGTATGAACCATTATGTACTTAGTGGTTCGTTTATTATTTCTGTACAATTTATTTGCAAAGCTCAGGAACAGTAACAATTATTTTTCCCGGTCGCATGGGTAATTTTTTTATTTATGACAACACTTGTACCACTTGGAAAGTCATTTGTCAATGTCGATTATTTAAATGTTATTTGAGTTTGACAGTCTTGTCTCATGTGTCAGATTCAATGTTGACGTTGTCATTTGATTTTGACAGGTAAGTCAGAGCATATAATTATTGTTTTTTTTTATTAGTGGGTAGAAACATATTTTTTTTATTAGGAGTAATAAATAATTTTCTATGTTGTTTTTCTAGACAAACATGCATATGTTTTCGATATATATACGCACACTAGCCTTTGCTGCGTTTGTTTTGGCACTGGTTATATTTCAGACATCAGAAAAATAATAACTCACTTTTAGTTGGTGGGTAGAAAAAAACAGCACAATCATCTATTTTGTTTTTCAGTAAACCACGGACTTGTTTTCGATATTTATACGTGCACAAGCTTTTACTGTGTTTACTTTTGTACTGAGACAGTTTATTTCACTTTAATTATATATATATCGTATTATTTCAAATATTTTTTTAACAAAGATAATTGTATCACATCAATGACATTGTTGCCAGTCGATTACAACGAGTATATATGCTTACACTTACTTACAGCAGCTTATTTAACCGAAACCATAAGTTAAGGTTGTCAAGGTCTTTTTGCATTTTCTCTGATTTTTCATCACTGTAATGTTTTAGTCATTAGCAAATAAAGAGTATATAAAAACTTGAAAATCTTCGGCAAAACATTTATGTAGGACACAAAAAGTATCGGACCGACGTGAGAACCCTGGGGAACTCCTGAAGGTACCGGAAATTCTTTTGATTCATGGCCACATATTACGACTTTTTGATATCTATCTGTTAAATAACTTCGGAAACAGTCCAACATGCTGCCACTTATACCAAGTTTAGATAGTTTTTCAATCAGAATGTCGTAGTCGATCCTGTCGAAAGCTTTGCTTGTCTATATACACTACATCAACCTGCTTACCTTGGTCAACTAGGGATGACAGGTGTTCACTGTGTAGAAGTAAGAGACAGAGTTAACAAACAACAAGAGTAAAAAAAGTAGTCTTTATTTAGCGAAAATACACCTTTCAAACTACACTCTCCTTGTGATACGATTAAAGTTCGAGTCCTGAAAACTTATCGAGATGAGATTTTTGAAACTTACCAATCTTCCGATACCAGGTGGCGGTGGGCACGGGGTGGCCGGAGGCGGCACACTGCAGCAGTAGCGGCGCGCCCAGCACCACGGCCGCGTCCAGTGGCTCCGTAGCCCACGCCGGTGCCACTGCACGCATCAGATGAGCTCAGCGTGGTTATACAGTGTCCGTGATACTTAACGTAAAGGTACCGTGAATGCGAAAGATAGACCAATACGATTATACCTCAAACAGTATGTCGTACATTTAGAATATCAATAAAATAGAAGATTGATGACAAGGTTACTGGGCCTCGATTCCACTAAACCAATTGTTTTTTAATTGTTAATGAATTGCCTCCAAAAGTACCCTTTTGACACTTATGGTATATGTATAATAATAAAAGCCTTTCTTTTTATCCATATCCTTAATTTACATTTCAAAAGTTGTTAGTAGTTGCTTGTTAGTAATTTTCTTATAATCTAGATGTTAGTATAGGTTAGTTCTTATGTTGGATATGGACCCCTCCTCGGGTGAAGGCCTCCTGCAGTTTTTTCCACTCGTCTCTGTCTTTGCCAATAGCTTGCCAGTCATATCCTGCTATTTCTGATAGATCGTCAGCCCACCTTCTTTTCGGTGTACCTACTCTTCTTTCCCAGTTGGCTCATTCCATCCTGTAGTTTTGACTGTCCATCTATTGTCTGTGTATCGTGATACATGGCCAGCCCACTGCCATTTTAGTTTTAGGGCTTGTGTGAGGGCATCCGTTAGCTTCGTTTTTTGTCTGATAACTTCACTTCTGACTTTGTTTATTTTTCTTAAATTTAGGATACTTCTCTCCATAGCTCTTTGTGTGGTTTCGATCTTTTGTTTAGCTCTTGCCGTGTATACCCAAGTTTGACAACCATATAACAGGCAGGGCAATATGCAGATGTCTAATATAATTTTCTTCAGGTTAATCGAGTAGTCTCCTTTCAGGATTTCTTTGAGTGAACAAAAATTCTTCCAGGTTACATTTGATCTTCTTTCGACTTCGTCTTCGTTGCGCGTTTTGATAAATGATACCTGTTTACCTAGGTATATGTACGAGACCAACATTCTTGTACATGTCCGCGATGCGCGGAGGCCGTATTAATATAAAGAAGAAAAGAAGAAATAGCACTCCTACATACCTCTTCAAAGATTTTTGAAAAGGTAATGCTAACGCGTCTTAACTCTTTTTGCAAAAAAATTGAAATCCTCGATGACTCTCAAAATGGATTTAGAAAAAACCGCTCAACAATTTTGGCAGTATATAAATTAATCAACGAAATCTTGAACACTATAAATGTTAAAAAATACGCAATTGGCATCCTTTTGGAAATGACGACGAATGAAACGAATATGATAAAGTTCAGTACGACATACTTTTAGATAAATTATATAGTATAGACATACGCGGTATAGCACATCAATGGTTCAGCTTTTATCTAAAAAATCGCGAACAGCGTGTAGAAATTGAAAACTTTGACCCTAACACTGGTATGATAGATATAGCTAGATCAACCCCAACGCAAATTAATAATTCAATTCCCCAAGGAAGCGTCGCTGCATGCATCTTATTTTTAATTTATATTAACGACCTTCCGAAAATAATAAACGAACCTTGTGTACTTTTTGCAGATGATATCTCTATCTTGACATCGTGTAATAATAATAATAATTTGAATGAAAAACTCACTGACATGTTTAATAATATAATTAATTGGATGACCGACCACAACCTTGACTTAAACTTCTCAAAAACAGCAATCATACAATTTAGACCCCATCAAAAAGCCCATCTTAACATCAACTTTTCATATAATAATATTAAATTAGAATGTGTAGACGCAGCCAATTTACTGGGCATAGACATTGATACGCATGTAAATTGGAAGTCACATAAAAAAAAAAAAAATATTGTCAAGTTTCACATACGCACTTAAGGAACTACGCCGAGCTACTAACCTAGACACAGCTTTAACAGCCAGCTACGCATACGCATTTTCGTGGCTCAGCTATGGCATCACTCTCTGGGGCAATAGTGTAGACGCCACTGATCTCTTTGTTGTCCAGAAGAAATGCATCCGTATCCTCGCCAATATCAAACTCCCAGACATCAGTATACCAAATTTCCATAGACCATATTTTATTCAATATAAAATTTTAACTGTCGCCTCTCTATATATATTTGAAAACTGTAAATTTGTAAGAAAGTACAGGTGTGATGGGTTACCGTTGACGGTGAGCGTGGCCGTGTAGTTGACGGCAGCGGCGTGATTGGCGACACGGCACGTGTAGGCGCCGCTGTGAGCCGCCGACAGTTCCGAGAACATCAGCAGTGAGAACTCGTTCAGATTCTTCTCCTCCACCTGCAGACACACGCACGCGTCGGTCATACGGCGCGCACGCAGGTCACGCACCGCCTGCGCGCGCGTCTGCCGACACTCACCTGCAGACTAGCCGGCAGCGGAGCGCCGTCCTTCAACCATGAAAAGTACATCGGCTTGTCGCCGGACGATACTCCACACAAGACTTGAACGGAACTGCCCTCCGTCAGATCCGACGAGAACATAAACGGCGATATTTTCGGTGGATCTAGGAGTAGATCAGAATTATTAATCAGTAGAGAGAGATCGATATGCGGCGCAGGTGTCGGAGGGTCGATACTGACTGCGCACTTGTATCTCGATGTCCCGGCGGGCGGCAGGGCCGGCAGGTGCGGCCACTGCGCACGCGTAGTGTCCAGCGTCGGCAGGCAGCGCGGGCGCAAAGAGCAGCGCCGCGCCCCGCGCCGCCACGCGCCCCGCGCCGCCCACAGCCACACTAGCGCCACGCCGCCACCACGAGATCGAGCTACTTCATACATACACATGTCATCATTTATATTCACAAATAATTATCTGATACATACACGACGAGGCAGAGACTGACGAGCCGTTTTATGAACAGAGCCGAAAAAGTACATAATAATGCAAGGGTGTAGTGTAGGGTGTATGTGTAGTTTAATTTACAAATTTGAAATTTATTTGTTTGCGCTATTGTGTCAGTGCGTACCTATAGTGAAGCTAAGTATCGCTACAAACATCTTAGTTTTTTCGATACTTATTACCCAAACTATTAATAACTAAATGAATCAATACAGTGGACTGGTCCGTTCGGCGTCCGTTTTGCAAAGTCGCCTATTGTCCACACGACACATAAAACGGCACTGACAGTGTAAGCAGCAACGTGAGTCTAGCGATAGAGTGATATAATCATCCTATCAAAATGCACCTCTATAGACCTGATCGGATATCCGGCATAGGGGCAGTAGACGGTGACGTTGTCGCCGGCCACGACGCGCACAGGGCCGAGCGCACGGATGGAGGGCGGCCCTGTAACAAGCGCACGGTCACAGAGGTATGCACACGGAGGGAGAGGGCGCGGTGTGGAGGGAGGTAGACTCACCGTAGATGTTGAGTCTGGCGGAGTGTTCGGCGGCACCGAGCGCGTTGTGCGCGCGACAGGTGTAGCGGCCGCCGTCCGCCGCCGTCACCGCGCTCATGTTGAGCGCCGACATCACGTCACCGGTGGGTGCTGTCTCCTCGCTGACCGAGTACCTGCAGCACGCACGCACGGTCACACGCGGAACTGGCGCGCGGGGGCTGTGCGGGACGCGGGGCGCGGGGATGCAGACAGATACCTGTGCGGCGCACGGTAGCGGTCGAGCGGCGCGCCGTCAAGCAGCCAGGCGAGACGCGGCGGCGGCGCACCGGCCGCGGCGCACCGCAGCGACACGCCGCCGCCCGCGCGCAGCGCCTGTTCGATGAACGTGTACACCAGCTCCGGGGCAGAGTCTGCAAACACCACACACCTTTACCGTCTCCTACATCTGCAACTCTAGTCGGAACTAAAACTTAATAAATCCATCTTTTTTATTAAAAATACTTTTTTAAACAAGCTTTTAATTAAATGCTAAAAAGAATAAAATAAACTTTACACACACCGCCAGATACACTAACACACTGACACACACGAATACACCTATGGACATCCCCGCGGGTCCAACCCACCTGGCTGGTACTACGCGGGGATGGATGTATGTGTGAGACGATGGTCTTACACTTTCGTTTCTCATTTGTCAAACCACTCGACCAGCACTATCACACACACAAACATTCACCTCTTTTCACTTCCTCTGAGCCTCGCTTGTCCGTGCGCTTTCACTAGCGCCGCTGACGGACGGTATGCCAAACTCGCTTCGCTAGTGCTGATGGTTGCCAATGACCGATCAGCGAGCACCAGTGATGGCGCCACTTCCATCACTAGTCCACCAAAAATAGGCTAGTGGCGCTTAACTAAATATTTTATGTTTAAACTAACTTAAAAAAAGGAGAGGTCTGCAGCCTCCTTTCTTCTATGAAGAGGCAACAAATGATGGTGCCTGCAACTTCCTTCGTAATCAAAATTAGAGTTGGAAATTTTCGCCTTAAAGTTAATGAATACATATAATATTTTAGATGCTTAGCAGAGATAAAGGGCGATAATTGTCAGGAGTACTCTTAGGGCCTTTGTGAATTGGGATCACTAATCCAACTTTCCAACCGTCGGGGAAGACTCCTGACTCCATGCTGAGATTGCATATGTAGGTAACTGGTTCCTAAATAGACACATTTATATGTTTGAGCAGTTTGGGGTTATTGTATCAAATCAATTGGCTACCAAGATGGGTATTCTGCATCAGCAGTGACAATACAGTGACCCTTGAAACAAAACACAACAAAAGATACGGTCTTTTGTTGTGTAAGACCAACACCAGTGTCCTAATACCAGTGAACACAGCATGCTGTTTACGGACGTTGCTAAATTACAATAATCAGATACCTAATTACCTAACGCAAATTATCTTGAATGATTAACTTGAATTTTAACAAACTGAGCAAACGTACTGACCTTGACCTTGACCCACCGGCTCTTGCGAGGCGAGGCGGCGCCCGCGTCTGACCACTGAGTTCTTTTTAGCAGACGGTCAGCAGCCGTCCGTAGAATGTAGATCTTATATTATTATATGTATTTTATTCTTAACTATTGCTTACCTTGTTATTTTTTTATGTATACTTTTTCCATATTCTATACTAGCACAATGTCTTGCACATGCTTAACTTCTTATCTAATTTATATCTATTCTTTATTCGTGAGAACCTGTAATTGGCTTTCTATAGTTATTTCTTGTATATCTTAGTGTAAAAAACTGTTGGTTTTCCTATAAATACATAAATAAATGATATTGACAGTTCGATAAAAGATACAGAGAAAACCAACGTCTCTGCGCATGTTGAGTGGCTCTAGGGGTGTTCGGTGAGATGTTGCTTGGGCTGATGTACACAATAAAGAGTTTTTACCTATCTATCTATTTCTAAGAGTATGTATCGAGTGAGCAGTGTGTCGTACCTCCCAGCTGCAGCTCCGCGGCGGCCTGCGCGGAGTCCTGCGGGCGGCGCGCCACGCACTGGTAGACGCCGCGGTGGTGCCGCGCGGCGCCACGCACCACCAGCTCGGCAGCCGCGGCCGGCGCCGGTGCGCCGTCGTGCAGCCAGGAGAGCACCGCGCCCGGGTCCGAGGCTGAACAGTTGAACTGCACCGTGCTGCCAGCCGCCGCGCGCTGCGCACACACGGGCACGGTTAGCGTATGCTCATCGGGCTGAGAGGACGGGGGGGTGGAGTGGGACGGACCAGGAGGGGGGGCACCACGGTGACGGTGAGAGTGTCCCGTACGGTGAGCCGGTGCTGCGAGGTGGCGTCGCCGAATGCGTTGTACGCTTTGCAGAGCCAGACGCCAGCGTGCGCCCGCGCAGCTCCTCGCACGCACAACGCCGCGCCGCCCGCCCACGGCCACGCGCCGCCCGCAGCCGCACTGCCCTCCGCCGGCTGCAGTCGCCCGTTCCACTCGCGGTACCAGCTGCCAGAAAACATCATAATGAACGTATTTGGAACAAATGGAACACAAATCTTTAGCTAAACATTCTTAAATGGATTTATTCCATCGGTATTATATGGTATACAGATTTCTCAATATTTGTGACGACGCCCTTTTCTTCTCCGGCACTGTATCGTGTAGCAGTTTCCAGCTCCGCGTCATCTGAACTGGAACATTATCTGTCAGTCGGTATTTGTAAATTTTTAATATGTGAAAAACACGTAAAATTAATGGTTGTGGCGGCATGAATCTGCGGTGCATTGTTAGACGCGCGCACCGACCAGCGGCGCGCGGCGAACTGACGATAGGAGGCGCTCGCGTATATTTATATGGACGGCAAGCGTCGCGGCGCGAGCGCCGCCTATTAAACATCCTATACCTGATCCTAGTTTATAGATAGTTAAGTATTCAAATAAAGGATAGATTCTTATGTAGTTTTAATTGTTAGCGCAGTAGAAAACAAATATAGGAATAAATAAGTATTTAGGCTCTCGTTTAGGTAAGGTTTAGACATAGGATAGTAGGTTAAGTATTATTATTAGTTTTAGGGGATCCGCTCCGTTGGCGAGTAGTGCGCTCCGTAGTGCCACAGCCAACGTTAAAGACGCGGATCTACAGCTTCCGCGTTCCGACCTCCGTCTAGGTGTGAGGGCACCACTCGCGTAGTGACGTAGTCCCCCCCTACCCCGTGAACCGCCGCGCGGAAGCGCCAACCACCGCACAGCTTTGCCCGGTCCCGCTCTCCGCCGCCAGATGGCGCTAGCGTCGAGAACGGGGCCGGGGATAAGGGCAAGCTAGTTGCGAGGCTCAAGCGAGCACTGGTCGTAGCCTTCGACTTCGGGAAGCGACCACCGGCGGAGGCGCACCGGCTAGTCGGCGTCTCGGCGGAGACGTACGACGCAGCGGGCGAGGAACCCGGAGACCTACCTTATCTACGCGATGTCGGCCTGCATTGGTGGAAATAAGGATATACGAAGAACCAGCCACTCTACAAGAGAGATGATGTCAACGCGCCGGCCGAGCCCGCCATGCACCTCCTGTCGCTGATCGCACTAAGTTGGGCCTCCCCGGTTCGCCGGGGTCTCACCCGACTTGTGTTGTATCGCCGTTGGTGCGATGCGGCCGGATTCCGGCGCGTATGACACAGAGTAGCCGGTACGACACGGCTCTACCCACTCGGAGCGCAGGAAGATTGCGATGGCCCGCCTCACTTCCCGCCGACCGAAACCATAACCACCGCCGTAGCTGTAGCGCCCGTCCGCGGCCCTATGCGGACCGGCGCTCGCACCACACAACACGACGCATCGCGCTGCGCGACTGCGCCTGGCCGCGGCCCGCAAGGATTCACGCCTGCGGAGATGTCTCTCCGTGCGGCGAGGAATTCCCCTCCGGGCCCGCGGGACGGCGGTACGCGCGCGCGCGACGCGCTCGTACTACCACCAACTCAAGGCGGCGCGTCACTCAACGCGCCGCCACCTACCTGCGGGAGCACCCGGCCGGTAACTGACCCGCGGAACGTGTGAACTTACCGGGGCCGTAACTGCGACCCGGAGCCGGCCGCACCCTGCGCCGCTCCGACACCCCACCCGACTTGTCCCGTGCCGACCGTGACTCATCACCGTCCGGCGCGGGACCGTACACCAAGGCCTCTTGAGAATTCGGGGCCCCCCCGACACCCGGCTGACCGACCGCTCACGCTGATGCCCCCCGGTCCCGCTGCGCAGCCCGCCGCCCGTCCGACCGATTCGTCACCGGTCCGACCTGGCCGCCGGCGCCGGCTGTGGATAGGCTGGGTTGAAGCGGAGAGCCGTCGTCGCCGCGGTGTGGTGCCTCCCCCTCGCGGCAGGCACCCCCGCCGGTCAAGCGCCCCGCCCCTTTGCTCGGCCGACCGGCGTCTCACCTGAATGACCACGGAGCGACTGCGCGCCCCTACGCGCGTCGCTTCCACCCACACCGGACTTACCTCATCGCACCGGCCGGTTACCGAGTAAAATCGAGACCGCCGGTGCCATTTTACGACCTCCGCCGACCGCGACTTAGTCGCGTCGGCCTCAACCTGCCACGACAGATGCGCGCCGGCGTCTGGAGCGTCGCACCCTTTCGCGTATGGCCGGCCGGCCAACGCATCTCACCTTGCCCTGCGCACCCGCCCGCGCCTCACAGCGCTCGGCGGGAGCCGGGGCCAACCTTCAAGCCTATGCCCGGGTGAGTTATCCCCGGGCCATAAACATCGCCGCGACGCCCGCCGTGCTGTACCTGCCTACCGTCGTCCGCGGCGCCGGCCGCCGATCCCCTTATCGGGAGCGTGAGTACGGCCGCCGTGACGCCTGCCGTCGACCGGCCGGCACGGGGAGCCGGCCGCTCGCAGCGATGTCTCGTGCCTCCGTGGCACCACTGTCGCGCAGTCGCCGACAGCCAGCGGAAGGGTCGCTCGAGTGGACTCGCACCCTTCCACCGGACCATCAGAGGGCGTTCGAGGCGCCGCAAGGCACTCGCGCCCTTGAAGACTGTAACGTTACGCCTGTTTGCTAACTTAAACAGGCGTCCCGCGACAATTTCTAGGTGTTGAAAAATTAAGCCTGCCTATCAGTTCCTGCAGATCCTAATGGGTGGTAAGGAAAACAACCAGGTAACGGATAGATAAGTTTAATTGACCAGTACAGTACAGTACAGTCAGTACAGTAATATAAAAAAGAAAGCTAAAGGGGCTAAGGGGCCTAAGCGCTCCGCAGTCTCCGCACGGCAGGTATCCGGCGAAGTAGTGGACCGGAGGTGTAGTCTTCGGAAGAGGTACGGAGATCAAGCTTCGCTTGCGTCTGGTATCCAGAGGACGTTGAGCGAGGATTTAGGTAGGAGGACGGCAGCGGAGCAAATTCCAGGTCGAAGAATGGTAAAATACTAAGGGACTCACGGTTTCCGCATGCCGGTCCTCTTTTCTCTAGGTTTAGAGCAGCATCAATTTTCAAAACATTTCCTCTAGGTTCAGAGCCACGGAACACTATTACTCGCGGAGTTCAGAGCAGCATCCACAATCAAAACATTTCACCATTTTTCAATTTGATGTTCCTGCTTTCAAGGTTGTTTATAGAATGACGACTCTGTTTGCCGTCACGGCTTTTCCTCTTCCTTTTTCAAATTTTGAATTTTGACTTGCGGAGCGTGTGCCCAAAGAGTTTTACTAACCGATAAAAAGTTTACAAATTTTATATAAAAATGGATATGGATGAGGATGAATATGAAGGAATACTACATTACCCCAAAAACCCCGGAAAAAAAAAACTTTTTACCAAAAAAAGTTTTTTTTTTTTTATAAAATCATGTAATTTTGAGGTTAAGGATATCAACTTGACACATGTATTCATCTTCTCTCAAAGGTATTCACTCTTCACTTTCATTCATACATTCAGAGGTAGGGGATACGGCTCACGCTTGCAAGGTCGATGGCACGTACTCCTTCAAGGAGATATCGAAGTTTAATGTTAGGGCTTATTTTGGGGGTGTCATCACCCGCACCGCTTAGAAGACCCATAAAAAAATATTTACAGGGGTAAGGTACCGCAGAGGAACGTGTCCAAGTCTGGGTATACCCAAGATCCTGGATGGGTTTAGATTCCATCCAAGAGAAGTCAAGGCTTAAGATTAATTTGGACTTAGGGTCCATCAAGGATTAAGGGTCTAGGTTTAAGATTAAGTGGACTTAGGGTCCCTCAAGGATTAAGAGTCAAGGAAGGTTGAATAGGAAACCACAGGGGAACGTGTCCTAGCCTGGGCTCTATTCGAAATTAAAGCTAAGTTACTACTAAAAGAATATACAAGGAGAGTGATAGTATACAATGATACGAAATTGCACCTTCGGCTTTCTTAAAGAGTTGTGCCACCGCTCAGATGATAAGGAAGATTGCCAAACCAGAAATGACGATGAGTGATGATGAGGTGATTTACATAGTCAAGATAAAAAAAGGTCTAGGTTTTTAAAGTTAAAGATGATATTACAGAATAGTATAAAAAAAAACAGAACTAGTAACAAAAATTAAACTGAATTTAAGCAAAGTTATGAAAAGTTAAGTTTAGATAGGAAATAATTGAATTAAGAGAAGTTACAATAAATAATTTAGAGATTGCTGGTTTACAACAGTTAAGAATTTATACCAAGAAGTTACAAAAGATAAATAATTTAGAAAAAGTTAAATTTTAAAATCTTTAACGTGCCATTTTCCTCTCACACCATTAGGATCCTCAAGGACAAAGACAAGTGGCGATAATTTCTCAACTACCGTGCACTTGACATATCTAGGAGCCAATTTAGAACTAAAGTATGCACCGGCATTACTCTGCACATAATTTTTACGCCAGACTGTGTCACCTACGTTAAACTCCTTAAAATTGTGTCTTATGTTGTAGTGAGCAGCGTTCTTAATGTGTGCAGTGTGTAGTGCCATCTGAACTTTATCAAAGGTGGCAGATAGTACACCTAGGTTAGTGGCATAAATATCGCGAGGGAGAAAAATAACACTATCGAGATTATCACAATCGGTATAGTATGAGCCACAAGGTATAATTTCTCGACCATAAACGAGAAACGATGGAGAAAAACCTGTTGTGACATTTACCGAGCTGTTAAGAGCTAATTGAATTTTTTGTAAATATTTATCCCAAGATCGGTGATCATCTCCTACCAACTGTGCCAATGCAGTGACAATCGTTCTATTATAACGTTCAGTAGGATTGACTTGGGGACAATATCTAGGCGAATAAAAGATAAAAGGAATTTTGTAACCGATCAAGAAATCTCGGAATTCATTAGACTGGAACTGTGATCCATTATCCATAATCACGGATTGTGGTACACCATGTACCAGAAATACCGAGTTTTCCAGATGCTGTATAATATTTGTAGCTGTAGCACGTTTAATAGGAAAAATAAGACAGTATTTAGAGAAAGAACACGTAACAACTAGAATATGTTGATTACGCTGCCTTGTCATAGGAAAAGGACCCATTAAATCAAGAGAAATGTTTTGGAAGGGTCTTGAACAAATTTTAGGTTTACCCATAAGACCATAGGGTGAATGGTTTGAGTGTTTAAAGGCAATGCAAGTCTCGCAAGTAGAGCATAACTTAGCAACGTCTCTAAACATCCCAGACCAATAAAATCTTAACGATAGTTTCTTGTAAGTTTTGAAAATACCAATATGAGGATTACCATCTATCTCACCGTGACAAGATTTAATAAGATTTAGCCTTTCAGAAGGATGAGGAATTTCTTTCCAAGTAAAATCATCGTTCAAATGATTATTAGGTGATTTAGAGAAACGATAAAGCTTAGCATCGACTATTTTATAATTTGGAAAAGCGTCAGGGTTATCTTGACAATCGTTAAATAATTTATTAAAACGTTCCAATTGAGACGTAGCGTTATCTGATATAGGCTCAACAAAACCAATAACGGCGTTATCATTGGTTTTCAGTCGTGAAAGATAGTCTGGAACTACATTGTCTTTACCCTTTTTATGTTTCAGAGTGAAGTTGAAACAAGATAGACGAAGAGTCCATCGTGCTAATCTTCCAGAAGGATTAGACAAATTTAAGAACCATTTTAATGCTGCGTGATCAGTATAAATTGTGAACGGTTTACCATTATCAAGATAACAACGCCAATGTTCGATTGCTATTATCACGGCTAATGTTTCTCTTTCTGTAGTAGAATAGTTTTGTTCATGTTTATTTAAAGTTCTACTCATATATGCAATGACTACTTCTTTATTATCCTGCACCTGAGTAAGCATAGCTCCAATGCCAAAGTTCGAGGCATCACAATGGACCGAAAATGGAAGATCGAATTCAGGACAAGCTAAAATTGGAGTTGTAGTCAAGCACTTTTTTAAGTTAACAAAGGCAGAATCCGCTTCCGCATTCCAAACAAATTTCTTTGGAGAATTTTTACCAGATGAAGTTAGTTTACAAAGAGGCGAAGCAATAGAGCTGAAATTAGGTATGAAGCGGCGAAACCAACTACATGTTCCTAAAAATTGTCTCACTTCCTTTTTAGAGGTAGGAATAGGGTAAGCCAAAATAGCTTGAACTTTATCAGGATCAGCCCTTAAACCTTGATCGTCTACTATGTAACCGAGATATTTAAGTTCTTTACGAAAGAATTTACTCTTATCATAGTTGATAGTAAGCCCAGCGCAAGAAAGTTTTTGATGAACTTTAAGCAAAAGTGAGATATGCTCATCAAAAGAATCACTGACAATTATAATGTCATCTAAATAGCAAAACACCTTGTTGTCAAACTCTGGTGTAAATAAATTGTCCATAAGTCTTTGTTGAGTTGCTGGAGCATTGGTCAAACCAAACGGCATAACTTTAAATCTATACATTCCTCTGCCAGGAACGTAAAAACCAGTCTTATCCCTATCCTCAGGATGTAAAGGAATTTCCCAAAAGGCCTTAGCGATGTCGATGCTAGATAAAAACTTAGCGTTCTTAAGGTTGTCAAGGATTTCAGAGATAAAGGGGAGGCTATAAGCATCCTTTCGAGTAACTGCATTCAATTTCCTGCTATCCACGCAAAAACGCCATTCTCCATTCTTTTTTGGAGTAATAATGACTGGAGAAAGCCATGGAGTCTCACATTTTTCAATGACGTCAAGTTCTAACATTTTATCCACTTCGATAATAAGGGCCTTCTGTTTTTCAGGAGAAAGACGATAACAACGTTGTTTAATAGGCAAAGCGTCACCAGTATTGATTCGATGACAAACTAAGTCAGTACGACCTAATTTACCCTTATGTTCAAAAGAAATCAAATTAAAGCGTTGGATTAAATCCTTTGCAATTTCAATTTGATTGTCAGAAAGATGATCAAAAGAATAGACATTAGTTTCAACAACACCAGTTGTACAACCATTAACCTTAAAATTTAATTCCTGGGAAAGCATACCAGGAAATAAATTAAATGTTTTCCAAAAGTCGAAACCGAGAATTAAAGAAGGATGAATATCAGGAAAAACATACGCTTTAATTACGTGTGTTTGATTATTAAATCTCATTGGTAAATTAAAATAACCAGAAGACATTGTTTTCTGTTTATTTGCAACCATAACTTGAGTTTGTGACTTGAATAGTTTAAAACCTAACCTTTCTATATCTTTATGAGAATTATTTCCAAGGATAGTGATGCAACTTCCACTATCTAATAAACCCGAAAAAGATAAATCATTTATAAAGACATCAACAAAAGGTCTATTGTAGTCCTTTTCCTTGTCATAGAATACCGAAGTTGTTTTATAACATCTCATAAAATTTCGAATAGTATTTAACCATTGATTCCAATCTTTAAGATCAAATTTATCGTTATGAAGTTCAGCAGAACTATTCAAAGAACTATTCAAGTCACTAATTAGTTTTTTTTTTTGAGATTGTGAAGCGCATTTAGGACAATTAGTGATCTTTACGCCTTTACGGCCACATTTAAAGCAAACCAAATATCTAGGTTGGGTACAAGTCTTTAAAGAATGACCTTTAACTCGGCAACGAAAACAAGAATCTTCCACTAAGTTCTCATAAGTCTGTGAAGAAGTACGCGGCTTCACATTATTTTGTACAGCATTAGTATAACTCATCTTTGAAGAAGTCTTAGAAGTTGAAGGACAATGGTAAGCAAATTCAGCAGCACAAGAAGCATCTCCGCATCCAGGTTTGCGAAAATAAATTTGTTCATAGCTTTGACAAGCTGAGACCAGAGAATTAATTGACGTTATTTCCATACAAAGCAAAACAACAGAGTAGCACGACCTTATATTATGACGGATAATCTTAAGTTGTTCGGCTTCACTAAGCTTCTCTGAAAGTCGTGAAAACATTCCAGACATTATGGAAACATATATGATAATGGGCTCTGAATCGCCTTGAATTCTTTTCATTATCTCTTGTCGAAGATTAAAATCATAATCAATTGATCCAAAATCTTTGATCAGTAACATATGAATATCATTCCATGTTAGATTAGGGTTCTGTTGATAAATAAAACGGAACCAATGAAGTGCATTTCCAGAGAAAATTTCGAAGGCATGTTTACAAAGCATCTCCTCTGTGATATTTCTAGAAATCCTGAATTCTTCCAGCTTTTGAAGGAATGTTCTAGGGCATGTTTCGCCATTATAAGAAAAGGTTTTCAAATCTTTAATAAAATTGTCCGATGTACGACAATTTTGAAACATTGTTGAGACTTGAGGCATTGACGAGTATGGAACCGTTATACTTGGCTGAGGTGTGAATGAAACTTCAGGAGTTGATTTAAGTTGAGAGGTAGGCTGAATAGCAGGGAGGGTAGCAGGGAGGGTTATAGTAGGGAGGGTTACAGAAACCGTGGGAGAGTCAAATTGAGCCTGAGGAGGGCTGTGTACCTCCACCAACATCTCTTCAGAAGAAAACCTTCCATCATCATCAAGAGTTAGTACATCGAAGCGTTTTTGAAGTGTGAAAAACCGTGATCTTAAATTTGAACAATTTTCAATCAAGGATGAAGTCGCCTTAAGACGGTCCAGGCGGTAATAAAGATGGTTTACAAAGGCCTCGAGTTTTCTCAAACCACTTTTGTCTCCGGAAGATTCGATGTGTGAGATTTTAGTCTCAATGTATTCAAGAGTTACCTCTGCTTGAGAGAGGTCCACCTTAAGAGGTAAAGAAGAGGACTTAATATTCTCTGGAAAAATGTGACAAAGTTTCGTCATCTGTTCTTTAAGATTAGATAAAGTATCTGTTGGTTTTTCAGCCCTAATAGACACTTCATATTCAAGTTCGTGTTTATTCAAATAAGAATATTTGATAGATCTAGCCATGATTAAGTTTTAAAACGTTAAGTTTAGAGTTAAGAATTAAAGAATTATTTATACGCGTTTGTTTCGGGTTAAAATATTATAGAATTATAGAAGTATTCTATAATATTCAAAACACCCTTAACAAAAAATAAATAAATAAGACGCTGCAAATGTATGTTGAGCGTTTTATTTTATTAAGATTGTCGTAGAAAGTACCTACAACGAACGTTATAATATTAATACCGAATTAAAGAGATGTCTCGTCCATGTATATATACGTCGATGGAAAAATCCTATGCCGTGTCCACCATTAATAAGTCGATGGTAAATTTATGCCGCATCTACCATTTATTATATCGTTGGTAAAATGTGATAGTTTGATTAGACGTGTAAGAAGATTATGTATGAAGTGTAATAAGGTTTTATGCGTGTCTAGACTTCAGTTTCCGTGAACTTACAGTGCACCTGTTAGTCGACCTCGAAGGTCTAGAAGTACACCTTCTTGTAGATGGAAACTTGCATGAACGTTTACTACAGGATATTGTCCTGCAGCACGCCGTAGAGTACTCCAAACCTCAACTTGAAAGTGACCCGAGGGTTTAACACTTACAAGAGAAGAATGGATGTAGATTGCAGTGGCAATCAGGTAAGTAATGTATATGTGCGTGGGGGTGTAGCATAATGTTGAACATAGTACTGTAAAGTGTAGGGTTTAGTGTTAAGAATGAAGTGGAGTGAGAGTAATAGGTAAAGATGTATAGATAAATATATAGAGATGTTAAAGCCGAAAGATTAAGTCAAAACGGAGCTCCCTGGGCAAGGTTTGTTTTAGAATTTTGAGATTAAGGAGCATGAAACGTGGGTTTTTAAGAAGGGCGCCAAACTGTAACGTTACGCCTGTTTGCTAACTTAAACAGGCGTCCCGCGACAATTTCTAGGTGTTGAAAAATTAAGCCTGCCTATCAGTTCCTGCAGATCCTAATGGGTGGTAAGGAAAACAACCAGGTAACGGATAGATAAGTTTAATTGACCAGTACAGTACAGTACAGTCAGTACAGTAATATAAAAAAGAAAGCTAAAGGGGCTAAGGGGCCTAAGCGCTCCGCAGTCTCCGCACGGCAGGTATCCGGCGAAGTAGTGGACCGGAGGTGTAGTCTTCGGAAGAGGTACGGAGATCAAGCTTCGCTTGCGTCTGGTATCCAGAGGACGTTGAGCGAGGATTTAGGTAGGAGGACGGCAGCGGAGCAAATTCCAGGTCGAAGAATGGTAAAATACTAAGGGACTCACGGTTTCCGCATGCCGGTCCTCTTTTCTCTAGGTTTAGAGCAGCATCAATTTTCAAAACATTTCCTCTAGGTTCAGAGCCACGGAACACTATTACTCGCGGAGTTCAGAGCAGCATCCACAATCAAAACATTTCACCATTTTTCAATTTGATGTTCCTGCTTTCAAGGTTGTTTATAGAATGACGACTCTGTTTGCCGTCACGGCTTTTCCTCTTCCTTTTTCAAATTTTGAATTTTGACTTGCGGAGCGTGTGCCCAAAGAGTTTTACTAACCGATAAAAAGTTTACAAATTTTATATAAAAATGGATATGGATGAGGATGAATATGAAGGAATACTACAAGACAACAACCCCTGAGGGGCAGTGTCCCCCAGCGCCCAGCCTCGGCAAGAAAATTAATTTTTTGTAAGCCGATTACCTACCTCTACACACATTGGAAGAGGCAGAAGAACCCGATAACTATTAGTTTTAGGGATCCGCTCCGTTGGCGAGTAGTGCGCTCCGTAGTGCCACAGCCAACGTTAAAGACGCGGATCTACAGCTTCCGCGTTCCGACCTCCGTCTAGGTGTGAGGGCACCACTCGCGCAGTGACGTAGTCCCCCCCTACCCCGTGAACCGCCGCGCGGAAGCACCAACCACCGCACAGCTTTGCCCGGTCCCGCTCTCCGCCGCCAGATGGCGCTAGCGTCGAGAACGGGGCCGGGGATAAGGGCAAGCTAGTTGCGAGGCTCAAGCGAGCACTGGTCGTAGCCTTCGACTTCGGGAAGCGACCACCGGCGGAGGCGCACCGGCTAGTCGGCGTCTCGGCGGAGACGTACGACGCAGCGGGCGAGGAACCTGGAGACCTACCTTATCTACGCGATGTCGGCCTGCATTGGTGGAAATAAGGATATACGAAGAACCAGCCACTCTACAAGAGAGATGATGTCAACGCGCCGGCCGAGCCCGCCATGCACCTCCTGTCGCTGATCGCACTAAGTTGGGCCTCCCCGGTTCGCCGGGGTCTCACCCGACTTGTGTTGTATCGCCGTTGGTGCGATGCGGCCGGATTCCGGCGCGTATGACACAGAGTAGCCGGTACGACACGGCTCTACCCACTCGGAGCGCAGGAAGATTGCGATGGCCCGCCTCACTTCCCGCCGACCGAAACCATAACCACCGCCGTAGCTGTAGCGCCCGTCCGCGGCCCTATGCGGACCGGCGCTCGCACCACACAACACGACGCATCGCGCTGCGCGACTGCGCCTGGCCGCGGCCCGCAAGGATTCACGCCTGCGGAGATGTCTCTCCGTGCGGCGAGGAATTCCCCTCCGGGCCCGCGGGACGGCGGTACGCGCGCGCGCGACGCGCTCGTACTACCACCAACTCAAGGCGGCGCGTCACTCAACGCGCCGCCACCTACCTGCGGGAGCACCCGGCCGGTAACTGACCCGCGGAACGTGTGAACTTACCGGGGCCGTAACTGCGACCCGGAGCCGGCCGCACCCTGCGCCGCTCCGACACCCCACCCGACTTGTCCCGTGCCGACCGTGACTCATCACCGTCCGGCGCGGGACCGTACACCAAGGCCTCTTGAGAATTCGGGGCCCCCCGACACCCGGCTGACCGACCGCTCACGCTGATGCCCCCCGGTCCCGCTGCGCAGCCCGCCGCCCGTCCGACCGATTCGTCACCGGTCCGACCTGGCCGCCGGCGCCGGCTGTGGATAGGCTGGATTGAAGCGGAGAGCCGTCGTCGCCGCGGTGTGGTGCCTCCCCCTCGCGGCAGGCACCCCCGCCGGTCAAGCGCCCCGCCCCTTTGCTCGGCCGACCGGCGTCTCACCTGAATGACCACGGAGCGACTGCGCGCCCCTACGCGCGTCGCTTCCACCCACACCGGACTTACCTCATCGCACCGGCCGGTTACCGAGTAAAATCGAGACCGCCGGTGCCATTTTACGACCTCCGCCGACCGCGACTTAGTCGCGTCGGCCTCAACCTGCCACGACAGATGCGCGCCGGCGTCTGGAGCGTCGCACCCTTTCGCGTATGGCCGGCCGGCCAACGCATCTCACCTTGCCCTGCGCACCCGCCTGCGCCTCACAGCGCTCGGCGGGAGCCGGGGCCAACCTTCAAGCCTATGCCCGGGTGAGCTATCCCCGGGCCATAAACATCGCCGCGACGCCTGCCGTGCTGTACCTGCCTGCCGTCGGCCGCGGCGCCGGCGTGCCGGTCCGCTCGCTTGCGGTAGCGTTTGGCTGCGGCCGCCGCGACGCCTGCCGTCGACCGCGGCGCCGGCGTGCCGGTCCGCTCGCTTGGGAGCGCTGACTGCGGCCACCGCGACGCCTGCCGTCTTCCGCGGCGCCGGCGTGCCGGTCCGCTCGCTTGGGAGCGCTTGACTGCGGCCGCCGTGACGCCTGCCGCCGACTGGCCGGCACGGATGGCCGGCCGCCCGCTGCGATGTCTCGTGCCTCTGTGGCACCACTGTCGCGCAGCCGCCGACAGCCAGCGGAAGGGTCGCTCGAGTGGACTCGCACCCTTCCACCGGACCATCAGAGGGCGTTCGAGGCGCCGCAAGGCACTCGCGCCCTTGAAGACAACAACCCCTGAGGGGCAGTGTCCCCCAGCGCCCAGCCTCGGCAAGAAAAGTAATTTTTGTAAGCCGATTACCTACCTCTACACACATTGGAAGAGGCAGAAGAACCCGAGATCGATATTAGTTTTAGCATAAAATTGTATAAAAGGCAGGCTGTTTCCAAATAAAGTACGAAACATTGGACTTAGAGTTTTATTCCTTCAAGAACCGCCAACCATACAACACCTGTCGTCGGATGCTGCCATCCTCGTCTGTGCGCGTTGTATTAGGGACATGAAGCTCCCACATTGGTGACCCCGACGTGATTTCTGATTGTGATGTGATTTGATTGTGACGTGATTTCGTTCTGATTTAATTTTGTTTTTCGAAGAACACGAAGATGTTTCAAGATATGAAAAACGCGCAGTTCGAGCTACTCATGAAGAAAATTGAAAAACTTACGCTCGAGATCGCTGAGTTGCGTGCCAATCAACGCAATGACGAACGCGCGCGCTATCGCTCGCGCTCCCGCTTACCAGCGGATAAACGAAGAGATTGCACCCGACGCTGTGAGTCACCGTGGCCGAAAAATAAGGAGACGGAAAACTAACGCCAACATCGACCTTGGCGGGCGTCGATGTTCCTACTGTAAGCCACCGCCTATGCGTCATTGACATCAACACACGGGAACGCTTTCTGGTTGACACCGGTGCTGACATCTCGGTACTAGCGGCGCAGAACAGAAAACAGGGTCAAACGACTACACCGGAATATCAACTTTATGCGGCAAACAACACGCCTATACGTACCTACGGAGAACGTACATTGGAGCTCAACCTAGGACTACGGCGTTGTTTCCGATGGACTTTTGTAGTTGCCGACGTGAAGACGTCGATTCTGGGTGCTGATTTCCTAAGAAGCCACAAGTTGATTGTCGACCTGCACCACCGCAAGTTACTGGATCAAGTAACAGATATCCGTATCGACGCAATCAAGATCAACAATCACGATCCTGCCGTATACATGGTTAATCGTGATCACACCTACCATGACATTTTGATGAAGTATCCAGACGTACTTCGACCCATGTCCCTGAAGACTCCTCCAAAACACAGCCTGACTCACCATATCGAGACAACGGGGCAACCTCTGTACGCTAGACCACGCCCACTACCCCCGGACAAGTACAAAGCAGCGAAGCTCGAGTTCGAAAAGATGATCGACATGGGTATATGCAGGCCGTCGAAGAGTTCCTGGGATAGTCCTCTGCACGTAGTCAACAAGAAAGATGGCTCGCTACGTGTGTGCGGGGACTACCGAAGACTGAATGCCGTGACTACACCAGACCGCTACCCGATTCCACGCATTCAAGATTTCACGTACCAGCTGCACGGAAAGACCATATTTTCGAAACTCGACATCAAGACCGCTTATTTCTGGATTCCAAACAGAAAAGAAGATGCCGAGAAGACAGCCATAATCACTCTGTTTGGCCTGTTCGAGTTCACATGCATGACGTTTGGCTTACGGAACTCGGGGCAAACGTTCCAACGTTTTATGCATGAAGTGCTACGAGGACTAGACGACCACGCCTTCTGCTTCCTTGATGATATTTTGATCCACTCGAACGATCCAGAACACCATAGAAGACATGTAGAAGGTGTACTTGAGCGCCTGAACAAATTCGGCATTTCGCTTAACATCGATAAATGCGAATTTGGAAAGGAGAAAATACAGTTCCTCGGATACGAAGTAACACCGGAAGGAATCAAGCCTACAGAAGATCATATCAAAGCCATCACGAAGTACCCGAAACCAAAGACAGTACAAGAGCTAAGAAGATTTCTGGGTATGGTTAATTTTTACCGTGACTGCCTTCCTCACCAAGCTGAACATCAACACGAGCTAAACAAGTACCTGCACAACAGCAAGAAAAATGACAAGACACCGATACAATGGACGCCAGAAGCAGTGAAATCATTCGATAAGTGCCGCCAAAGCATTATCGAGGCTACTACACTGACGCATCCGGTACCAAACGCTTCTTTGTGTCTTTTGACGGATGCGTCTGACGCCAGCGTTGGCGCGGTTCTTCAACAAAAAATTGACAACATCTGGAAGCCGCTCGCATTTTTCTCAAAATCGATGAGCGAAACGCAGCGACGATACAGCGTGTACGATCGCGAACTATTAGCTATGTACGCAGCTGTGAAACATTTGCGACGACTTATAGAAGGCAACGACATAACTATATATACAGACCACAAGCCACTGTCGTTCGCACTCACGAAACCACCGTCTAGTAGCGACACACCGCGGCGGGAACGTCAACTACACTATGTCAGCCAGTTTTGCTCGAAAATCAGGTACATCGACGGTGCAAGAAATCAAGCCGCAGACGCAATGAGCAGGCTAGACAAAATCGAGGAAATCGAATTGACATCGAGCATCGATTTTCAAAAGTTAGCAGAAGATCAGAGCGCAGATGACGATTTGAAAATAATAAGAGAAAACCGCATCCTGAGATTCAGAGACGTAAAGGTACCAGGCGTTTCACAAGCAATTTCCTGCGAGTCATCCACGGGCAAACTACGACCATACCTACCTACGGCTTATCGTTACGCTGCATTCAAAGCGCAACACGATATGAGTCACCCGGGAGTTCGGACTACACGCAAGTTGATGGCATCAAAATATTTTTGGCCTGCGATAAACAAAGACGTTGGTACATGGACGAGATCGTGTATAGGATGCCAGCGCGCAAAAGTTCACCGTCACGTGACCAGTCCCTTCGGCGAGTTTCCAGAATCGAGTCGCTGGGACCAGATTCACCTAGATATCGTGGGACCTCTTCCTATATCCAACGAGTTCCGGTACCTCGTTACCATTATCGACCGCTGCACGAGATGGCCCGAGGCGATACCAGTACGTGATATAACCGCAGAGACCGTCGCAACAGCTGTCTACGAAGGATGGATAACAAGATTTGGATGCCCACTTCGCGTAACTACAGATCGTGGATTACAGTTTCAGTCATCCTTGTTCCAGACTCTGATGAAGAAATTTGGCATCTCACACATCATGACTACTTCTTATCACCCGTCTTCAAATGGGAAAATCGAGAGATGGCACCGTACGCTAAAGGCCGCACTAATGGCTAGGGGCGCGTGCACACGGTGGAGCGAAGAACTTCCCACTGTCCTACTTGGCCTGCGAACCGCCCTATGCGCGGACACGAACCTGAGTCCAGCCCTGATGACCTACGGAGCAACGTTACGAGTACCGTCTGATTTCTTCGTACCTACAAAGTCGAATATTGAAGACGCAGCGTTCGTGCGCCGCCTTACAGAAACCATGGCATCACTAGTACCTGCCCAGAGAAGATCAACATGTAAACAACCCTTTGTTTACAAGGACCTAGCGAGCTGCAGTCACGTATTTATCCGCAATGACACTGTGAGGGGTGCGCTTAAACCACCTTATGACGGACCGTACCAAGTAATCGAACGACGTGACAAGTATTTCAAGCTACAATTACCATTACGCACTTCGAACGTTTCGATCGACCGGTTGAAGCCTGCCTACGTACTAAGCGAAGACACAGAGCGAGTCGAGCCCGAGCGCAGCACGAGTGTACCTACGCCTACGTCAGCAACGCCTCCGCATCAGACTACTCCGAGCATAGCACCACCGCCAGCATGTCAACCCGGATCAGCGAAGCCTTATGTCACGAGATTTGGGCGCGTCGTGAAACCATGCGTACGCTTCGCTTGAAGGGGGGTTATGTGGCGGCATGAATCTGCGGTGCATTGTTAGACGCGCGCACCGACCAGCGGCGCGCGGCGAACTGACGATAGGTTTTTTTTTTTTTTTTCTAATGTGACTTATTGCTGTTGGCCTTGCGGCCTCTACAGCTTGACCGGACTAGTTGGTGAACGCAGAGGGCGTTGGGCCAACATGATTTAGATTTTGGGCGACAAGCGCAAGGGCACCTCGGAGGTACGAGCCTCGGCTTGGACCGTCGCCGGGAATGGGGGATTAGACTTGCCCTGGCACCCCAGAAGGGGTGTGCCCTGGGGCCCTAGTAGGTTGTTGAACTGAATGATTATTTGGAGAGAATCTAACCGATCTTCTAACAGATCCTGGGGGTCTCCGATTCCGCCGGCGGGATCGTTGTGTGTGTGTGTGCCTGTGGTAACCGACGCCTATACCAAAAACTGAATATTTCCTGTTGCCAGGAGCAGTCGGATAGACTGACGATAGGAGGCGCTCGCGTATATTTATATGGACGGCAAGCGTCGCGGCGCGAGCGCCGCCTATTAAACATCCTATACCTGATCCTAGTTTATAGATAGTTAAGTATTCAAATAAAGGATAGATTCTTATGTAGTTTTAATTGTTAGCGCAGTAGAAAACAAATATAGGAATAAATAAGTATTTAGGCTCTCGTTTAGGTAAGGTTTAGACATAGGATAGTAGGTTAAGTATTATTATTAGTTTTAGCATAAAATTTTATAAAAGGCAGGCTGTTTCCAAATAAAGTACGAAACATTGGACTTAGAGTTTTATTCCTTCAAGAACCGCCAACCATACAACACCTGTCGTCGGATGCTGCCATCCTCGTCTGTGCGCGTTGTATTAGGGACATGAAGCTCCCACAAACGAAACTTACCTTGATGTTTCGACCATAATTATACTAGACGTTACATGCGAAGACATTTAAGATAACTATATAGTTTTACTTCTCAATGTACTAGGCGTGACATAATATTTAGAGCTGTGAAAATAAAAATAAACAGATTAAAAAGAGTTTTTGAACGATACCTACTACGTCAGCGACGGCAGCGCCACCCTGTCAAACCTCATTCCTCTTTGAACGATACCTACTACGTCAGCGACGGCAGCGCCACCCTGTCAAACCTCATTCCTCTTTGAACAATACCTACTACGTCAGTGACGGCAGCGCCACCCTGTCAAACCTCATTCCTCTTTCAACAATACCTACTACGTCAGTGACGGCAGCGCCACCCTGTCAAACCTCATTCCTCTTTGAACGATACCTACTACGTCAGCGAAGGCAGCGCAACCCTGTCAAACCTCATTCCTCTTTGAACGATACCTACTACGTCAGCAATGGCAGCGTTTGGCGCGTGGTTCGCTCCCGGCCGCGGTTTCCGCGTGCCGCTCGGCCGCCTCCAGCGCTAGCGCCAGCTCCACTGCCCTCCGGTAGTCTAGCGTAGGTTCGGCGAACAGGCGCGATCGCATCTCCTCGCTGCGTAAGCCCGACACAAACTGATCCCTCAGATTCTCCTCTAGCGACGCACCAAAGTTACAGTGAGTCGCGAGGTGTTTTAGGGTTTGTAGGAATGTGCCGTCATTTTCACTATCCGCCTGCCGCCGTTGTCGAAATATGTGCCGCTCAGCGATCTCAGACCGCTTCGGTTCTAGGTGTTCACGCACTAACGCCACCAGATCCTCGAATTTCTTGTCTTCTGGGTGATTTGGCGAGCACAAGTCACACATAAGATCGTACGTCGCGGCACCGACGTGCGTCACCAACGTCGCGACTCGCAGCTCGAACTTGATATCATTTAACAATATAAACTGTTCCACAAGTCGTCCGTACGAACACCAATTCCCCCGTCCATGAATATCGAATTCATGCAACTTTCCGTACGGCATCTTTAATATTTTCGACGTAAATCCAATTAAACTGCGCCAAAGTGAATCAGCAATAAAACCACCATTGCAGTGAACTAAAGACTGTATTAAGTATATTATAAGAAATGTAGGTAGATGTCAATTTTATTTTATTTTTGTTTAATTGTTCGATTTATTACAATTTAAGCGTGTATCGATTCATCGCCATTTAGTTCGCTCAAATATAACTAGATGGCGTTGACCCTCCTTAAAACGCGCAAGCGTTTAGTTTACAAAATTTAGTGCTATTAATTACACATGAATCTTTTGTGTGATCGAATACAAGGTGTTTTCTAAAGCTTATTGTTTTATTTGGAAGAGGTTTTTATGGGTTTTGTACATGGTCCTTCGTATTGCCGGGAAACGGCGACACGTGGTTGACTGGTGGCATTGAAACCTTTACGCACTGAACAGGGTAGTGGTTCGCTACTGGTGCAGGAAGTTGGTGGTAGTATAGTATTTCCTGACTATCGGCTTAACTGGTTGGTGGGAAGTATATAGCTACGGAGAAGTGAAATGTTCGTTCAACTCTGGGTGTTCCTTGGTGGAAACCCCAGCGAGGGAGATCATCGTCACTAGTGACGCCTTGAGTGCCCCCACACCGGCTGGTGTCAATCGGGGGCGGGGTACCGACAACCACGGAGCGTGCCCCAACTGCAGCAGAAATACAACTACGTCATTAAAGTGAATCGTCATAACCAGTGAAGTGTTTAATTAAACGTGAGTGCTTGGTGGTGAAAAATCGTGAGTACATTTTCGACCTTATTATCTTGAAGATGTAAACTTTGAAGTATTAGTGCATGAGGAACTTATTTTGAAAAGGTTCCAGAGACTTGTACGAATAATTTAAATTATGTGTGCATGACTTAGAATAATTTTGTGTAAAGTGTTTAGACGGGGAACCTATGCCCAAATTTGTATAAAATTGACTACGACAAGGTTCTAAACACTTAGCATATTTTTAAATTATTTCTATCGACTTAGGAAAATTGTAGATATTTTATTGGCTGAACTTTAAAATTGGTTCTACTGGTGGTTCTATTGTCATAATCTGTAAAATTGTCCACAATGGCAGCCAGCTATTTTAAGCTCCAAGATAATATTGCGGTACATATAAATAAGGCGCAGGTAAATTACAAAAAAACTCCAAAGGAGAGGATAACCCTATCATATGTCAGCATACGCTTAGAATCAATAGAGCAACATTGGAAAGAGTTTCAAAATAATCATCGTAAAATTATAACGGATGTTCCGAGTGAGGAATTACAAAAATCCTCATATATTGCAAATGATTTGTATTATGCGACTGAAGAGACATATATGGAATATAAATCTATGTTAAAGGATGTTATTATGAAACTCAGACCAGATCCTGTGTCTTCTAGGTCTACTGCAGCTCAAGGAACTGAACAAGTATTCAGCGTAAGATTGCCTAAAATTGAGATTCCGAAGTTTTCAGGTAAGTACTCTGAATGGGCAAGTTTTCGAGACTTGTTCACTTCCTTGATCCACAATAACGGCAGTATTGATAATGTACAGAAGTTGCATTATCTAAAAAGTTCAGTGACTGGTGAAGCTGAACAATTGTTGCGACATATACCGGTTACCTCCAATAATTACCAGGTATGCTGGACTCAGTTAGAAAACAGATATAATAATAAGAAGCATTTAGCGAACAGTATTCTGAAAAAGTTGACGTCTCAGAAAGTGTTGACGACTGAATCTTCTAGTGCGATAAAACAGTTGTTAGACACAACCAAAGAATGTCTGAGCGCTCTGAAGAATTTAGGTGTCAATGTTAATTCTTGGGACGTGATTGTAGTTTTTTTGATAAGTCTAAAACTTGATGCTGAGTCCCGCAAGCTATGGGAGCTAAAGGTAACTGAAACTGATCTAGAGTTGCCTACAATGGCTATGTTTGATGAATTTTTAGAGAATAGATTCAGGTCGTTAGAGTTTTTAGATCCTAAAGTTCAAAAATCAGAAAAAACCAATTGTGCTCACGTTGCAACTACTTTTGTATCCTGTTCCTTTTGTTCAGAGAATCACAAAATTTGTAATTGTAAGAAGTTTGCGAAAGAAATCACCGACACTAGGCGTAGTTTTGCTCTGACACATCACTTATGCTTCAACTGTTTGAATACTGATCATACAGTCTTCCAATGCAATATGTCGACCAGGTGTCGTTTGTGTAAAAAGAAACACCACACCCTTTTGCACCCCAAAAACCTGAAATCAACCACTGACAATGTCAAGGCTGATCAGCCTGTGAACAAGAGTGTTGTCGCTACAGTTACGTCGTCAACGTCAGACTCATCAAGTTCTCAGGCCCAATGCGAAATATTAGATACACCAAAGATCACCACCTGTTATGTGAATTCGCCCAATCAAGTTCTGTTGGCTACCGCTTTGGTAAAGGCGGAATCCAATAAGTCAACGACTGTTGTTTTAAGGTCTTTGATTGATCAAGGATCTCAGGCGTCTTTTCTATCAGAAGCTGCTGTGCAGCTTTTAGGTCTTAAGAAGACTCTTGAGACAGGTTTAGTCACTGGACTAGGCGGCGACCGTGGCTCGACTATTGCGTCGAAGCACACAGTTTTGTTAACTATTCAGTCCCGCCTAGACCCAAACTTTACCATCACGGTAAAGGCACATGTGCTGAATAAGCTCACATGCTTTTTGCCTAGTGCAACACTGCACAACGTGCAGTCCTTGCCTGCACTTCCGATCAGTGCTTTAGCAGATCCTTCGTTTGGTACCCCCAGTCGAATTGATCTGCTACTGGGGGCGGAGGTGTACAGCCAGATACTTCTGGAAGGCCTTGTCAAAGGTCAGTCTGGGTTGATTGCTCAAAACACCAGACTAGGCTGGATCTTATCTGGCACGGTGCAATCTGCTACCGTCAACCAAAGCAAAAAGTCTGACATTGTAGTAAATATGCACCTAGCACATGTTGATCAGCAGTTGGAGAATGAACTGCTGAAAAGGTTCTGGGAGATGGAAGCCGAACCATCCTCCCAGATACAAAAGCATTTGAGTCAAGAAGATCAAAAATGCGAAGAGTGGTTTACTCAAACGACCACGAGAGACGATTTAGGTCGATACGTAGTACGTCTTCCATTCAAGACGGAAGACCCATTATGCAAGTACGGAAGTTCCAGGAACATTGCAAGAAAACGATTCTTGATGTTGGAAAAACGGCTTTCGTACAATACTAAACTCAAAATGGAGTATTCGAACGTCGTCAACGAATACATCACCATGGGTCATATGGAAGAGGTCAGTAACTCCGAACAATCACAATCAGATGCTGTCTACCTCCCTCATCATGCGGTCATAAGACAGGACAAAACCACTAGCAAGGTGCGCGTGGTTTTTGATGGTTCTTGTTCTGGATCCAACGGTGTCTCGATCAACGACGACCTGATGACCGGTCCTACTCTCCAACCGGAGTTAAGGCACTTGGTGATGCGTTGGCGCTGTTACCCGATATCCATTGTTGCAGATATCGTCAAGATGTTCAGACAAGTGAAGGTTGCCGAAGAAGACGTTGATTTCCAACGTATTTTCTGGCGAGACGATCCAAATACTGATTTGAGACATCTGCGACTACTGAGAGTGACGTTTGGAACCTCTTCAGCACCATTCCTAGCGGTACGAGCTTTGCAGCAGTTAGCCAAGGACGATGGTGATGATATGCCATTAGCACAAGGTCGTGTGTTGACCGATTTCTATATGGATGACCTCATGACCGGTTGTCATTCTGCAAGTGAAGGAGTTCAAATCCATGAGCAGATGACTAAGCTTCTCGGCCGTGGAGGTTTTCCTCTGCAGAAGTGGTCAAGCAATAATCCAGAACTAATGAAGCATATCCATCGAGGTGAGTGTCAATCAGATACCGATCTGGAACTCAAGACTGATGAAGTGATGAAGATTTTAGGTCTTACATGGAATCGACAAGCCGACACGTTTCAATGTACTGTTGCGCTCTCTCCAATTGATGGTTCGTGCACCAAACGACGTGTAATATCAGATATAGCTCGACTTTATGACCCCTTGGGATGGCTGGCTCCGGCAATTACGACTGCTAAGGTCTTTATTCAAAGACTTTGGCTGTCCGGTATTGAATGGGATGACGCACTTCCATCATCATTGCTCAAAGACTGGCTCGAGTTTCGTAATGATTTGGAGAGACTTCAAGAAATCCGAATACCAAGATGGATCAGGTCTAGCAAGGATGATAAGTGCCTAGAACTTCAAGGATTCTCAGATGCTTCCAACGTGGCTTACGCCGCTGTAGTATATGCGCGAGTTACCGATCGAGAAGGAAACATCCATGTGAGTTTGGTGACTTCCAAGACTAGGGTAGCTCCCATTAAACAGGTGTCGATTCCACGCCTAGAATTATGCGGTGCCGTCTTGTTGGCTAAACTTCTAAATGAAGTCGCAGAGACTCTGAGCGTTCCAAAACAACACCTGCATGCGTGGACGGACTCGACAATTGTTCTCGCCTGGCTTGGCAGCCACCCTAGTCGCTGGAAGACCTTTATCGCTAATAGAGTGTCCGAGATACTTACGATCCTAGATGGAAACCAATGGGCTCACGTCGCCTCAAGGGATAATCCCGCCGACTGTGCCTCTAGAGGAGTAACGCCTGCGGCGTGCGTGGAGAACGTCTTGTGGAAACGCGGTCCGGAGTGGCTGTATCTGAAGGAAATCCCATATAGTAAAGGAGATCTGAAAGACACTCACCTCGAAGAAAGGAATATTAGGAAATGCCATGTACTTACCAGTGACGTTGACCACGGTGTTCCTTTTCTTGAAAGGTTTTCTACTTTGAGAAGACTTGTTCGGGTGTTGGCTTGGTGCAGGCGTTTTTACTTACCTTCTGGTCCAAATTTGCAGCCATGGTTGACGGCGAAAGAACTGCAGGATGTATTGCTAGTTTGCATCAAACGAACTCAGGTTCGTTACTTGACGGAAGACTTAAAGAATAAAAAAGGGAAATTTTCCTCTCTTAACCCCTTTAAGGACAATGGTGGAGTGTGGCGTGTTGGTGGTAGGCTGCATCAGGCTGATCTGTCTGAGAGTCGAAAGCATCCTATTTTGATACCACGCCAGTCTCATTTGGCCAAGCTAATCATCGGTGATGCTCATGAAAAAACTCTTCATGGAGGTCCGCTCCTGATGATTAACTACATTCAAGCTAAGTACTGGATCGTCAATCTTAGAAATTTGGTGAAATCTTACATTCACAAATGTGTGACATGTGTACGTTACTCTTCTAAGACCGTGCACCCACTAATGGGTCAATTGCCTTCAGCTAGAGTAACGCCAAATAGACCATTTTACCAAAGTGGCGTAGATTATGCGGGTCCAATAGCTGTTAGAACGACGAAGGGTCGTGGACATCGATCTACGAAGGGGTACATATGCCTTTTTGTTTGCATGGTCACGAGGGCCATACACCTTGAAGCCGTCAGTGACCTCACCTCTGCGACCTTTCTGGCAGCCTTCAGACGCTTCGTCTCTAGACGGGGTCACTGTGCCGATCTCTGGAGCGATAATGGGACCACCTTTGTTGGTGCTGACCGTGAATTGAAGACTTTACTAACAGCAGAAAGGTCTACTGTCGCCGTTGAGATCGCTAACTGGCTCTCAAATAATGGAACGACTTGGCATAGGATTCCTCCCTATAGTCCCAGTTTTGGAGGGTTGTGGGAAGCGGGAGTCCGTTCCACAAAAAATCACCTTAAAAGGGTAATCGGTGATTCGACGTTGACCTTCGAAGAGATTACAACGATATTGGCTCAAATTGAGGCATGCCTCAATTCGAGACCAATATCACGAATGAGTGATGGATCTGATGATCCTATCCCGTTGACACCGGGACACTTCCTGGTAGGGGAACCGTTGGTGCTAGTCCCAGATGAAAATTTCTTGGACTCGAGTGTTTCCTCATTGAGACGCTGGCAGGTAACTCAACAAATGGTACAACAGTTCTGGAAACGGTGGTCCACTGAGTACTTGACCCAGTTCCTGCAGCGGACCAAATGGAAAGAGAGCACTCGGGAACTAAAAATTGGAGACGTGGTATTAGTTAAGGAGGAAAATCTTCCACCAGCTAGATGGCTTCTTGGTATCATAACAGAGAAGCATAGTGGTGTTGATAACATCACCCGTGTTGTCAGTTTGCGTAGTAAAGGTACCATTATCAAACGACCTGTTTCTAAACTCTGCTTGTTACCTGTAGCTGACTAAAAATTGGAATAATTAAAATTTCAAACTCCTTGCTAATCATATTTATGTAGTTCTTTTTGTGTAATTAAATTTAAAATATGTATTCACCTTAATCTATAATAATTATGTTTTTTTTTTTTATTGTAGCTCCTTATGCTTTTTCTTTAGTTGTCAAGATTTGTTCTCAGAGGATATTACAATTGTTAATGTTACTGTTTTAGCTTAAATTAAACAGCCTTTTTGTTTCCATGTATTATGGACGTTTGTGGTCCATGGGTGGCGGAATGTTTAATTGTTCGATTTATTACAATTTAAGCGTGTATCGATTCATCGCCATTTAGTTCGCTCAAATATAACTAGATGGCGTTGACCCTCCTTAAAACGCGCAAGCGTTTAGTTTACAAAATTTAGTGCTATTAATTACACATGAATCTTTTGTGTGATCGAATACAAGGTGTTTTCTAAAGCTTATTGTTTTATTTGGAAGAGGTTTTTATGGGTTTTGTACAATTTTATTTTATTTTAATCAAACCTTACCAAACCTTTATTTTTATTTTCAATTTGACAACTACCCCCATTTATACATTACAGTTAGTGACCGTGACATTGTAACGATCGGTGACAATATTAAGAAGGTATTCTGTAAAGACTACAAGAAACATCTATCTACATTTCCGAAGGTAGTCTGGAAGGCATCGTTTTTAGCGATAAAACCGCCTCTTGTTTAATATATTCATCTTGCCATGTCCTTCTGTGATGTCAATAGTGTTACTGTATTGTAAAAAATTGAACCGATGTTGTTGAGCTTTAAAACTTTGTCATATCAGCTATTGTACGCACTCACGTTACGTCTCTAAGCTGTATATTTGACAATCTGCAGTATGAAGTAATATTTTAAAGTCATTGTACGTACTCACGTTACGTCACTAGACTAATTCGTTGTCAACCGTGCTCCAGTGTCACGGAGTATAACGCCCTCCATTTATAGAATAATAAAAATTGTATCCACCAGACACTTAAATCACGATAGTGGTATCGTGATTATATAAAAAGTGGAGATATAAAAATCAAAATAATCGAATAAACTCCCACAAATCCGACGAAAACATGATAATGTACTTTCAAATTAAAATAATCAACAAAAAAAAACTGTGGCAAAAGATTTGTAATTTCATGAATACTAAGTTATTATGCCGAAAATTGCTCTCAAACGTAAGAAAATTCATTCTTACTTAAGAAATTTGCACTAACCTTTATCATGCGGTCTTGTTGACGAGCTGCGTAACTTTTGTCCTAAATGTCGAATCTTCCGACGTATTTTGTAATAACGATATTCTCTTATATAATAAATCTTATATAATAAATATAACGATATTCTTTTCCCCATAGTGTCACTCATGAACAAACACTTTTTCACAAAATTAACCAAAAATAAGAATTTTATAAAATTATTTGATGTTGCGACCGACGCCTGCACATAAAAGAGGAATGAGGTTTTACAGGGTGGCGCTGCCGTCATTGACGTAGTAGGTATCGTTCAAAGAGGAATAAAGTTTGACAGGGTGGCGCTGCCGTCACTGAAGTAGTAGGTATCGTTCAAAAATTCTCGTTAATCTGTTTATTTTTATTTTCACAGCTCTAATTATTATTTGACGCCTAGTACATTGAGAAGTGAAACTACATAGTTATCTTAAATCTTGAGCATGTAACGTCGTTTGTATAATGGAAAATGTAAGTGTCATAACATAATTCACCCTATTGAATAGGTCTTTGTAATAAACAAAGACCTATATTAACTAGGGGGACCGATTTAGTAGGGTGAATTCTGTAATTTTTGTTATTCTGGGTCGTTTTTTGCTCTCACGGCCATCTGACCGCAAACTAAGCAAAGCTTGTAGTATCTATGGCTGCCAGAGACTGATATACGTACATGTCGTACATATTATATATTTTTAAATACACACAAATAGATATTAACACCCAGAGATAGAACAAACACAAATGTCCATCACATGAATGTTTGCCCTATTGTAACGAAACAAAACGTTACATATTTATATAATTTAAATTCAATAAAATTATTAGATTACAATTACATTATTATTTACAAAACATACACAGAACAAATAAACAAATAAAATACTTTAATTTCCTTAGTTTAGTACATCTACCTACAGACGTTGTACCTACAGGCGGGGCATGACTTGAGGTATGAGGGGAGCAAGCCAGCTGACTGCGCGCCTAGCGGCCATTCGAAGCGATTCTGATTCTTGAGACGGTTGACACTTGTTTAGCGTTCTAGCGGACAAGTGATTTCAAATTAATTCGCATTAATACCAGCGATCTAGCTGTTATTATTGTGTGCGTCTCCATGAGAGTGATTTCCCGTTATAGGGTGAGTTTTGAATGGCACATAAAAACATTTCATGTGTTGCTTTTATTCTGTGTATAATTGTACAATTTGTGTAAATATATTATATTTCAGTTTTCTTTTTCACTGTACTATTTCACATATTTAGCTTGCTTATTTCATGGAAATATCCTTTAAAATCACTTCAATGTTTTTTTTATAACTACCTTGTTTTTTATATTTATTTTACTAAATGTACGCATTTAGATAGCCTTCAGCATTTCAAACACATTGTTCATTTCATTTTATGTATCGCTTAACCCTTCAGCACATCTAGGTACTAAAATGCAACTCCGTTCTGATAGTAGTTACCACCACGACAAAACAACATATATATTCATTATTCAGTTATTATGATAAGCTCCTTTTTTTTCTTCCTTCCTTTTCCACGCAGAAGAGCGTCAATTGTTAAAAGCATAGATTTAGATTTTTTTAGGTCTATGGTTAAAAGTGAAGGCTGAATGGTTACGTACGTGTAGTGCGGGTGCGGATGGTCGGAGGTGACGCACGGCAGACAGAAGTCTGCGCCGGCGGACACTGCCACGTCAGCAGGCACGCTCGTCAGCCGCGGCGCTGCGCCCGCGCCTGCCTCTGCAACACATGGGGCGCTCCACACTCTACACTCTACGTCAGCAGGCGCGCTCGTCAGCCGCGGCGCTGCGCCCGCGCCTGCCTCTGCAACACATGGGGCGCTCCACACTCTACACTCTACGTCAGCAGGCGCGCTCGTCAGCCGCGGCGCTGCGCCCGCGCCTGCCTCTGCAACACATGGGGCGCTCCACACTCTACACTCTACTTCAGTGCATCGCCTCTACACCGCATCATGCCTTGCGTTACACTCCTCACTCACACATACATCACCGGTCATCATGTCATTGTAACAAAAGTTCTTCTTGTTTATTGACACTATACTACTATACAATAATAATAATAATAATAAAACGCAGGGGCGGCTTTATGGCGAGCCGTCGGTGAGTGGCGACACCGCGTACCCCGATTCCATGGGGCTAAATGAGACCCCTGACCCCTGGCTTGCCTTAACCGGCCGTCCAGGGGTGGCAAGAGCTAAGAATCTAAGCTCCAGGGTGGAAGTGTTAAAGGGCATAACGCCGCGAGTAGCTCTTAGTGAAAGTGCAGCACACCTCTCTACACCCTAAGCCACCCACGCCGATGTTGCCCCTCCGGTGCCAAGATACGGCAGCCTTTATGGGGGGCCCATTCAGTGGGTGGCAAGTCATCACCTGCCTAAATACATTTTGAGATGAGACAGGATAAGGCAGGTGCCGTTTCTCATTCTATAGATCTGTTATTCCATCCACAAGTTGTTCACCTCAATAGCCCAGACTTTTTTAATCCTATACTGTACAATAGTTTCATATTCCTTTTTATACATATTCCATAATTGTATTTTCTATATTCAACAGGGCCTCTTGGTGTTGGCTTCGGCTCCACCAATGCCTACCAAATGTCCGGGCTAGACCCGAGAATTTAATTGAATAAAGTGTCATAATAATAATAAGGGAGAAAGGGTGCTGTGTGAAAGTGCAGCACACCTCTCTACACCCTAAAGCCACCCACGCCGATGTTGCCCTTCCGGTGCCAAGATACGGTAGCCTTTATGGGGGGCCCATTCAGTGGGTGGCAAGTCATCACCTGCCTAAATATATTTTGAGATGAGACAGGATAAGGCAGGTGCCGTTTCTCATTCTATAGATCTGTTATTCCATCCACAAGTTGTTCACCTCAATAGCCCAGACTTTTTTAATCCTATACTGTACAATAGTTTCATATTCCTTTTTATACATATTTCATAGTTGCATGTATTTTATATTCAAAAGGGCCTCTTGGTGTTGGTTTCGGCTCCACCAATGCCCACCAAATGTCCGGGCTAGACCCGAGAATATATTTAAATAAAGAGTTATAATAATAATAAATAATAAATATGTGGGACATTATTGCACACATGGTCATCTGACCCCAAACTAAGCAAAGCTTGTAATATGGCTGCCAGAGACTGATATACATACATATATATTTTTAAATACATACTTAAATAGATATTAATAACAATTATAATTAACAATAACATGTTTATTGACACTATACTACTATATGACGGCGCGTGTGGCTCGTTGACTTTTGATTTCAAAGTTATATGTCAACGTCAAGAGTGGCCTGAGTGAATGTCAATGCCGCTCTAGCGGAGCGTCGCGTCTATGGTAGCGGGGCGGTCATCTTACATAGGGTCACTTTTGAAAGGAGCAGCGGCCAGCGCACCATATCAGTGACGAATCGCTTTTCATCGCCGTATAGTGAAGCGTTCGGAAGATATATTTGTGATTTTAAAGTAATGAAAAATATAACCACCCTTAATTTGGTAGATAAAGGATGAATAGTTACACAAAAGCCAAAAAGAAGTTTTCACTAATACAAACTATAATAGTGTAAACTACACTGCTTAAGCTGTTTGTTTTCCGTAAATAAATAAATAAATATTATGTTTAAATTATTTCATATTTATTATCCGCGTGGTTCCCGTACAAAATATTGACAAGAAGAATTTTCGTTACAATTAGTAATGTCAGTTGTACACTCTCGCCGAGACATTCCGAGGAGACCGCACAGTCTGGAAAATTTACGTAATTAAAAAAAATTTAGAAGGTATCATTCTCGTATGGTGTGTCATAATATGCTTCTATAATAGCAGCAGTTGGCAGCTGTTTGTTTTGTCCTTATAAAATAAAATAAAAAGTGGATAAGTGGAATAAGGAAGTGGAGGAGTGATTCGCCGCCGTACCAAGGCAGACAGGATACTGACAGGTGAGAGCGAGTGGTGAGAGAGCGCGGTGAGTGAGTGCCGTGTCACGCATGAGTAGGGGCCCGCGTCCGTCACCGCACCAGGACAGCCGGGTACTGACCGTGAGGGCGAGGAGCGCGGGGGGCGAGCGGTGAGTGAGCGCGGTGAGTGAGTGCCGCGCCACGCACGAGTAGGGGCCCGTGTCCATCACCGCACTAGGACAGCCGGGGTACTGACCGGTAAGGGTGAGGAGTGCGGGGGGCGAGCGGTGAGTGAGCGCGGTGAGTGAGTGCCGTGCCACGCACGAGTAGGGGCCCGTGTCCATCACCGCACCAGGACAGCCGGGGTACTGACCGGTGAGGGTGAGGAGTGCGGGGGGCGAGCGGTGAGTGAGCGCGGTGAGTGAGTGCCGCGCCACGCACGAGTAGGAGCCCGCGTCTGACGCCGATACGTCGCGGATCAGCAGCAGCTCTCCTGCCAGGATGTACCGGGACTCTACACAGTACAAACCAACATCCAAAGACATAAATTCCAAAGCAAAAAAAATAACAATTATTATGAATATCATCGTTATCATCATCAGAGGACGTCCACTGCTGTACCCCTTTTAATCTCCACACTGATTGACATCCTGCCATCTGTATCCACTGCGCGTGACTCTCACAATGTCGTCGGTTCATCTAGTGGGTGGTCTTCTAGTTCATGGTCTTCATTCAAAAACCTTTCTTCCCCATGAAGTGGGAGACTTAGGGTCTAAGCGTAGCTTATTATTTAATTGATTATTAAGTTAGTAATCGTGTGTTATTTCCTACACCACCTCCCCCCCTACCTCATGCCGACCCTGCCAGGATTCGAACCTGGAATCTTCTATCAGTTTTTCAAGTGGCCTGCCCATTTCTACTTCAACTTGCAAATTTTAATACCTATGTCTGTGACTTTGGTTCTTTGGCGAATATACATCATTATGTACAAACAGTATTTTCAGAAAATGTTTGTTATTTTGCATATTTCTTCGTTTTTATTTTATCTTTAACAGATAGTCATTTTTAACCGGCTTTATAAAAGGACACACACACACATCATCAGACAATTAACGTCCACTGTTGGACAAGGCCTCCCTCATAGAGAGAGGTGTTGCCATAATCCCCACGCTTGGCAGGCGGCTTGGGGATCGCAGTACGTTCACCGTGTACTATTAGGACGCTGCTGCCCATCCTCAAGTGGTTCTGGTCACAGTTTTAGGACATACCCGGGTCCAAGGGTCCGGGTCCGGGTCCATAAAAGGACGGAAGTTTTTAATTACATTCGTATTTTTAATCTACAGTACGGACGCGGTTCACTGCGAAAATTGTGACCATATTAACGTCCTGCTTTTCTATCGTAAAGAGGAAGCGTTTCATTTAAATGGTAACATTAGACCACTGGAGACCTTGCACTGGCGCAGTTCCAAGTAGAGTATGTTTTTTTTAGGCCATAGGTGGCAAACAAGCAGACGGGCCGCCTGATGGTAAGCAGTCACCGTTGCCTATGGATACTTGTAACACCAGGGGCATCACAAATACGTTGCCGACCCTTTAAGACTCTATTAACTCGCCTTTTGAAGAACCCCATGTTGTAACTTCTCGGAAACACCGCGGAAGGTAGCTCATTCCACATTTTGCAGGTGTGAGGCAAGAAAGAACGTGTGAATCGCACAGTATGCGATTTCCACTGGTCTATATGTGGATGCGCTTTCAAACGGTGACGGCTAGTGCGATGATAAAACCGCGATGCCGGCATTAAAATAGAAGATAATATAGAAATAGCATAGAATAATAGCATAGAATTAGAAGAAACCAAATAGTTCTTCGGAACACTCCCCATTGTAAATGCGATAAAAGATACAGAGAGAACCAACCTCTCTGCGCATGTTGAGTGGCTCTAGGTGTTCGGTGAGCTTGGGATCACCGACAATTCTTACTGCTCTACGCTGCAATGCATCAAGAGGTTCAAGTTAATACTTGGGTGCTCCATTCCAATTCCAAAGATGGGAGCAGTACTCCATGTGAGGTCATTACTGTGATATACTTGCGCTTTGTAAAGCAAGAGCCTTTGACTCGGCGTGAAGTACCGCTTCGCTTTGTTGAGCACACCAAGTTTCTTAGAAGCAAGCTTGGCTTTACTTGCGATGTGACCACGGAACTGTACATTTGCAGCAATGTCAACGCCCAGAATTCCGATACTCTCCGAAACCTTGAGAGGAGTGTTCTGAAAACGAGGAGCCACAACAAATGGGGCTTTTTTAGCTGTGAACGCGCAAACCTGTGTCTTCGTTGGGTTAAACTGAACAAAATTCAGTTCTCCCCAATCCGAGACCTGCTCAAGCGAGGCCTCAACTTCAGACACTAGTTTGTTCCTACTTTCTTCAACGACGGCCTGTGAGGTGTTTGCACGACCAGTATACTGTGCATCACCGGTGCTATCGTCCGCATAACAATGCATGTTGCTGGTTTGCAATATGTCATTGATATGGAGAATAAACAGCGTCGGTGATAAAACTGAACCTTGCGGGACGCCAGCATTAATAGGAAAACTGTCACAGCAAGAACCTTCGACAACGACCTTGATGCTCTGATCAGATAGAAAGCTGGCGATCCAGGTGCAAAGTCCCTCCGGAAGGCCGTAAGATGGTAGCTTGGATAAAAGTGCCTTGTGCCAGACCCGACCAAAAGCTTTGGCTATGTCCAGACTAACTGCAAGTGCTTCCCCTCTACTCTCAACGGCTTCTGCCCAGCGGTGAGTGAGATATACCAGAAGATCACCAGCTAATCGGCCTTGACGAAAACCGTATTGACAGTCACTGATGAGCTGATGTTCCTCCAGGTATCTAAGGAGCTGGGTATTTACCACTCGCTCCATCACCTTACAGAGTAGAGAGGTAATAGCTATGGGCCTGTAATTAGACGGATCAGATAGATTTCCTTTCTTAGGGATCGGATGGACCAAGGCAATTCTCCACAACGAAGGCACACATCTGGTTGAACAAGATAATAGGAAAAGCCGCGTTAAGACCGGGGTCAACTTGGGAGCACAAGTTTTAAGGACGATGACCGGAATGCCATCTGGCCCACTCGACTTTCGCACATCAAGGGACATGAGTTCCTTCCGTACCGCTTTCTGAGAGAAACGTACTTATATTATTTGTATGGAATTCGCACACCGCGGAATGGTAGGTGTGGCGCCCCCATCGTTGAGAGTCGAGTTCGAGGCAAAGAGAGTACCAAGGATATCGGCTTTCTCCTTTGCGCTATGGGCCAATGTGTCATCCGCCCTTCGGAGGGCAGGTAGAGAGGACTGACAGAAGTTGCCTTCAGCAGCCTTGGCTAGTGACCAGAAAGCTCGACTTCCAGATGGAAATGTTGCAAGTTGGTCGCCAATTCTGCTGATGTGGGCTACTCTGGCTTTGACAATAATCCTCTTACTGGACCTGGAGGCAGCATTTAACTCTTGTTTTAAGACAGACGTGTTCTATTGTTGGACAGCTTGCGCTTCGGACCATGATTTAAAAGATCTGAAGGTCAAATAGTGCAATATAGGTGCAACTGTAAGCAGTTTTAGAATACAGAGTAGTGACTGGTGGGCGTGGGGGACGGAAGGGCCCCCGGTCCCCCCTGAGAGCAACTGTCGGGGTCCACTCCGGTCTCCTACTCCGGCACGACAGCTACTCTACAGGATTATGCGCCATATGGTGGGACAGCCTCCTGGAGCGGAGTATGAAAGTAATCCCCGGGGTCGGGTCCCTGTACTATCCCGCGGGCAGCCAGCGGTCAGCCGTTTCACCGGGTCTCCCTGGACCCCACGACCACCCTTCACATCTATAAACAGCGGCTGCTTTTTTAGTTCACTCGGACCCACAGTCTTCGTCAGTGTAGCACGTCATCGGGGGAAAGGGAACTGGTGCTTCTGTAGTAGTGGCGGAACACGTTGATACAATAGTCAACATTTGGCGCCACGCTTTTACAAAAGGGTGGTAATAAGCCAGGTGGGCCTCCGAAGACGCCCTTCCACCATAGTCTTTTTAAGTGGAGTTATAACTCTGTCAGAACATAAAAAAATATAATTCTAATATGTACTGACAGGGCCTGTAGGGCATGCGACGAGCACGCCTCCACGCTCATCCCCCAAACAATGTGGCCCGCGTGTCACGTGGTACCGAACAACGGAGGTCGAAACAATCTGAAACAGTCTCACCGAGAGACCCCTCCCCGCGCACCCGCTGTACACGCCGCGACTTGTTCTCTCCGCTCCGCTAATTAGATGAAACGTCTCGAGAAGCGGTCGGCATTCGTTAAGAAAGGGATCCGAGACGTGAAATATCGCCGCTCCGATCCGAAGTCAGTAAGAATGGTGACAGACAGATTTATGCGTTTTACCGTTTCGAGTTCCACGCGAATAATTATTCTCCTCGATAATTCCCGAGATTCTATTAAATGGGCGCATTTTCTCGACGCTGCGGCGATATCAATAAAGCTGTAAACCATTGAGTCCCATCTCGGGCCCCAGATGGGACTCATCGCTTCAAGAAAGAAATATTGCGTTTGCACGATCAGCAGACAACCAACCGACGCCTGTGACGTCATTTCACTTACCATTGTGAATACACACGAGTCAACAGTAATCACTGACACTGACGTAACGAAGCACATTAATTAGACATTATAGAACTATGGTACATGTAATGACCGGGAATGAACTGACCGGGTCGTGGCGGCGCGAGGTGTATGAGCGTGTCTCCGCGGTACCAGAGCGCGGGCTGCACGAGCTCCCGGTGCAGTCCGGCAGCGGCTGAGGCGCGGCAGGCGAGCGCTGCGACTCCGCCCACCGTCGCCGGCGCAGCGCTGGCTGTCGCCTCCCAGCGCACCTCACCCACCGGCTGCAGCACGACGTCGCGCGACAGAGCCACGCCGTACACGTTGGCCGCGCGACACCGCACCACCAGCGCCGCCGGCTCCTCGCCCTTCGCACCCACCACCGGCAGCACCTCCAGCGTGCCGTTGCTGTACGCCCGTCTGCATAACATTCACTAGGTCACTATGTACCTACCAACACTTCAATCAATAGAGTTATTGTGCTCGCTAATAGTAACATAACACAAGTTTGATTCGAAGGTGACATATTGTTTTATTGTTTTTTTTTTTATTCCCGGTGACCATCTCTGTACTTGCGCGGATATGTCCACTTCATTATTAAGATCGTTAGAAGCGTTGAACGTACAGAGATACGTCACTAAGTAAAAAACCCGCGGCGGGACGCGACACTGCGTGCGGTGCGCCACGCGGCGGTGTCTCCGTGTAGTGAGAGGGAGGTCGGTCGAGTACCTGAGCGGCGGGTCCAGGTGCAGCGGCGTGCCCGTGGCGTGCAGCCAGGTGAGCGTGGGCGGTGGACGGCCGCGCGCGGCGCACCGTACGCGCGTGCCGCGACCCACCACGTACACCACCAGGGGTGGCGGCTCCGCCTCGAACCACGGCCCGAGCCGCACCAGTGCATCCTCGCTCACCGCCTCTGCCGTCACACACATATAATAATTTATGTACCTACATGCCGCGCCGTGTCGCGTGTTCCTATAGTCTTTATTATAGGATCACATCATCAGCCAGTAAACATCCACTGCTGAAGTAAGGTCTTCTTATTTTTAAACTTTCGCGATTCGAACACATGTTTTCATATTTATCGGGACTTATCGCGCACTATTAAATATAGGTAAAAATAGACACCTTTTGCTCGACGTTTCGACCATGTTACAATGGCCGTGGTCACGAGCTGACTAACGTCGAGCGAAAGGTATCTATTTTTACCTATATTTAATAGTGCGCGATAAGTCCCGATAAATATGAAAACATAAGGTCTTCTTCTTAGAGACGGGTATTGCCATAATTCCCATAGTTTGCAGGCAGCTCGGGGATCACAATGCGTTCACCGTGTACTAATAGGATACTGCTGCGATATAAGGTTCTCAAAGTCCTTTATAAATGCACTTATATCGCAACCCTGACCTACGGCGCCGGCAGCCATTAGGTATGGATGACCTATTCTCCACGTGGTCCGCACTTTCCTGCAGCGAACGAAGTGTAGTGTGTAAGCAACATTAGTTATGTGTAGTGTGTAAGTAGCGTTAGGATATAGGAATAAGATTTCATTCAATAAAGGTCTCTCGAGGGAAGCGCATGACTTTCATTAATCGCCTGATCCTTGGCTGCCTGGCCTACCAACAACACAGAAGTGGCCGTCATTGGTGCTGCTCTCGAAGACCTACCGGTCGTGCAGTACTGCTGCACTGCCGGTGTTGGCTGGAGTGCTGTCAGTGGACCTTGAACTGACTCGTGCTGATCGATGTAGCGCGGAGTGTGCGGGCCTCGCGATGGAGGAGGTACGAAAAATCGACACCGCTTTATGGTTGACATTCCGAAAACCCGTACGAAGCGCTTTGATTCCACTTTTATTGTGCGAACTGCTAGTATGTGGAATGCGCTGCCTGAATGGGTGTTCCCCGATAGTTACAATCTGGGTGTTTTCAAGTCAAGAGTGAATCGGTTTCTTCTAGGCAAGCGTGATCCATCGTAGGCCGCATCATCGCATAACATCAGGCGAGTTGGCGGCCAAGCGCAAGCCTATTTTACAATAAAAAATATATATAAGAAGTAGGGTGTCGACGTGAAGGTGGTGGAGTGGTAGCGACAGTGGGTACTGGGTAGAGTCGAGCAAAGGACGGGAACTCTTCCATTTTTTTCCGGACGTCGGTGAGAGGCTGAAGATGGACTGGGTGGAGCCGGATTACCAGGTGTTGCAGCTGCTTACTGGGCTCGGAATGTTTCGAAAGAGGTTGTATGGTATGAGCATAGACCTAAAAAAAAATTTGACATCCTAAATCTATGGGTATGAGTGAGTGATGAGGATATATGTGTGCAGTACAGCTGACGAGGAAAGGCACTACGTTCTGTGGGACTGTCCTCTGTATGATAACTTGCGAGTTTGACTTATGGATGAGACAGCCGACCTATTCGAGGCGGAGCCAGTCTACTACGCAGATCTGGTGCGTGACGCGGTCTGATTTAGCTGGTTGGGCGCATTCGCGCACAAATGGCACGTCGTGAGAGTGCACGCAGTTTTGGTTCATATGACCGTAAGGTTGGAAGGACATGGGAGGAGGAGGGTTTGTATTCATCTTACGTAAACACAGGTGCGGGGCTCGTCATCAGCCCGTCCAATACTTCTGATGATGGTTAGGTACGTTGAGCATAGAGCCAATAAAATACCCATTTAGCATGGATGGAACGACATGTACGTGTTTAGCGTCGCTAGTATACACGCGGAGTACCAACTCATAGTATACACGCGGAGTACCGACTCATAGTATACACGCGGAGTACCGACTCATAGTATACACGCGGAGTACCGACTCATAGTATACACGCGGAGTACCGACTCTGTGCACAGAATAAGTAACAATATAAGTTGTTGTATTGAAGCCGCTGCTAAACCGTATCCCGGCCGGACCCGGAGCAAACACTCGAAGCCACTTAAACTCGAACGGCAGCACTTTACTTTTAAAACCGTTTGACCTAAAAAAAGATTCCCGCATTTTTCCGGGAACAGTCGCGACTTGCCGGGAGTAGTCGCGGCCCGTGGCGACTATATCAAATTATACTTAAATGTGTATGTTTGTTGGAATTTAGGAAATGTGTTTGCTTTTGTTTCAGAATTAGCTCCCCTCAGGAGTGGGCGTCGCGCCGGAGGAAACAAACCTCGACGCGTCAAGTAATGCTCACCATAGAACGAGGGCGTGCGTGTAGTGTAGGGCAGGATATAACATAATGATACGTGCATCCTTCTTTAATTGATGCAAAATTAGATGCGTCGTATGCAAAACACATAAACAGCATTATTTTGCTCCACGGTATTGCGCTCTCGTTTGGTTTCCTAAAGTTTACATTATTGAAGAATGCACAATTAACTTGAACATTTAATTCTAACAAACATTGTCGACAGCATCACCTTGAAAAGAGTATAATCTAATGATGATTGTTTCACTGCAATGAAGTTTCACCGCTCCCACGCGCTGACACTCAGCGCTATTGTCACGGAACCAACTCCGAGCATGGGGAAGTAATTATATAAACGTCAAGAAAAAGTATTCATCAGCGACAGAAGTATTCTCGGATATTGAAGCTGGATGAAGCACAGCATTGTTGCCACTCAGTTTAATTAGGAAAGGGATATTTGCCTGATCCTTCAAAAAAGATTAGTAAGTATCCAAAAGTGTTTTTTTTAATATATATATTATTCGAAGACGGAACTCGATTCTCGAATTCTCGATTTGATAGATGGCACTGGTTGGTAAGACGTCAAGTGTTACAATTTAAAAACTCAGGACAGGTAGAAGGACTGCACACTATCACCGTGCTATCACCCCTTCCTTGTGGAAATTCCAAAGATTCGTACACAACGATTTCGGTCGTCTTTTATGATATATGGAATGGAATTCCCTGCCGTCCTCCTTGTTTCCTGAGAACTACAATCTGGGCATCTTCAAGGCTAGAGTGAATAGATTTCTTCTAGATCAACGTGTTCCATCCTCGGCCACACCGTCGCTTACCATCAGGCGAGTTGGTGGCCAAACGTAGATCTATTCTATATATATAAAAAAATAAAAAAAACACTTGAGTGTGGTCTGTGCAGTTAGTTATCTCTGTCACTATGACGTTGACAGTTCGATGAAGGTTGACAATTCTGACAGAACTGTCTGTTGAGTGGAGAAATGAACCCACTAATGGTGATCTTCCGATATATTTTTTATTAATAGGCTTGCTTGCGTATGACTGCAAACTCGCTCGACCGCCTGAACGCTTGCCTAACTCTTATAATGCCATCAGAAAACGACAATTGGAGGGGAGGGGGGCAGTACTCACGGTGTAGCAGCAGCAGTGGAACAAGCAGCATGACGCCGGCACCGCTCTGTAACAACAACACGCGTGGTCAGCACACGCACGCCATACCACGCCACACCACGCCACACTCGTGTTTTTCACGTTTTGAAATAAGGAAGACCTTAGAATAAGTACCTATAGAAGTAAGGTTTCCAAACAACGCCTTCTCAAAACATAAGCTCGAAGAGTACTATAATAATATACGGGGGAAAGAGAGCCCTCTTGCGAGATTTTTCCGCATATCAATTCAAACCGCCCTCTGGATTTCTTAAAATAAAATAAAAATAAAAAAGCCTTTTATTTCCCATCTAACCAATACAATAAAATTAATATAAATGAATAATGAAATTAATTAATTAATATACATTGTCACTTATTATGAATTAATTACCTACTACATTCTAATTGTTTTGAATTTATTTCACGTCATTCGGTCGCCAAATAATTTTAAATAAATAATATCTGGGACATTTTTGCTCAGACGGTCGGTCATCTGACCCCAAACTAAGCAAGGCTTGGAATGTAGCTGCCGGAGACTGATATATACATGTATATTTTTAAATGCATACTTAAATGGATATTGATACCTAGACATGGAACAAACACAATTGTTCATCACATGAAAGTTTGTTGTAGGTGGGACTCGAGCCCGTGCCACTAAGCGCAGAAGGAAGGTTCACTAGCAACTGAGCCACTGGGGCAGTCTAATAATTGCTCGTTTAGTTAAATATTCAATAAAAAAAGCAAGTTAGTTTGTGCACATGCCGTGTGGTACATTCGTGCGTGAGGTCACCTGCCGGCCCAACGGAAGACCAGCGTCGGTTGTTTACGACCGTCATCATGCTGAGTTGGAGCCGGATTGTGACAAAAAAAAATATGATAATATTAGTTTAATTTTAAATTTTTATCGTTTTAATTTTCTATTGTACATTGTTTTTTTTTCCACAAATAAATGATGTCTATGTCATTTATTGTTATATCATATTACATGTTAGAAGATGAGAACCCCTGTTGGGTGTAGGCCTCCTCTAGAGCTTTCCACTTTCTGGATTTCTTAACCAGAACTAATCGTTCGCACACATACGCAACTATACCTTTAGACAGGATCTCTGATAAAAAGCTATAAGCATAAGCTATAAATTCGCTACGTGTGCTTTGTTTACCTGCCTCACAGCACCTGCCTCGTCACAGACGTCACATTTGCACAAGGAGTTTGTATGTCGAGTATTTTTTGCGCAAGAAGGTTATATAGCATTGAGATGGAGGTCGAATATATTGCTGTGTTCTAAACTCAAACACCAACATAGGATTATAAGCTGTATTAAATGTCTGTCATTATAAGTGCTTTTTATTCATGTTTTCAGTGAATCAAATAAACTCTTTAGAGGGGGAATGGTATAAATGAAATTCGAAAGTTTGCGAAAATCTACACGTACGAAGACGTGCAAGAAATAGCTGGTGCATAAATATAAAGCATCGTTATCATGTAGTTATATGTGCAGCCGGCCGGGGGCAGTCCGCAGGGGGCCGGACTCAGGTCCCGTGTCAGCCGGCCGGGGGCAGCCCGCAGGGGGCCGGACTCAGGTCCCGTGTCAGCCGGCCGGGGGCAGTCCGCAGGGGGCCGGACTCAGGTCCCGTGTCAGCCGGCCGGGGGCAGCCCGCAGGGGGCCGGACTCAGGTCCCGTGTCAGCCGGTCGGGGGCATCACGCAGGGGGCCGGACTCAGGCAGCGTATCAGCCGGCCAGGGGCAGCCCACAGGGGGCCGGGGGAAGCCCGCAGGGGGCCGGACTCAGGCCGTGTGTCAGCCGGCTGGGGCCACCCTCGAGCCCACGACTCCGGCACCACTGCACTCCACCTCGCCTCTCCAGACTCGCCGGATGCTCTTCAATTACCTCGCTCGATATTCCTTCATAATGGAACCTCTCGACCCGAGTCAGTTGGATAAATTTAATTAGACCTCAATTTGCATTTTATGAGACAATTCACAAGATACATGTTAGAAGATAGAGAACTCCTACAATGTGCATACTATAGTCACAAGTAGGACTCCAGGGTGGTGATCACGTGATCGTTGCAGACATACAGTCAGCGTGACGTGAGACCGACCATCCTCCACATTGTCATGACGACACCGTCCTGCGAACGAGAGGTAAGATGCTCACAATCACGTACTGTCCCGTCACGTCGTGCTCTAAATGCTCCGGGAGTATGGTTTGTAGTAGATTGAAACACCTATATAATTATATAAATTGTCAGAGGTATGTATCGTAGCATCTCGTAGAGTTGAATGTAGTTTAGGATATTATTACTCCTATTATTAAAACAATTTATTTTGCGGAATCGAAAACATCTATTTTTCACCTCTTGACAGATCTCTTATAAAACAAAAAACAACTCTATTGAAATAAAATAATAAAGGCGACCGCGAAGGTCGCACTGGTGAAAAAGAGTTCCGCCACACCACCCCCCCACGGAGAAAGGAAGAATAAGCTGAAAAATTTATAAATAAATAAGATAATCACATATCTAAAATATTTCTAAACTTCACCCTCCTCCCGGACCGGGTGATGACAGGAGCTGGTGTAGGTGCAGGGACCAACGCAGGCGTGAAACTGCTAGCTGGAGTTGGCGCAGGCGGCACAATTGGTTCACAATTGCCAAACGCCGAATCCAAATGGGCAGGCTTAACGCGATCTATGCTAACTGTACGTTCCCTTCCATTAATATCGAGAGTGATCGTTTTGTCTCTTCGCCCGATGATACGATGAGGACCGGAATAAGGCGGCTGCAACGGCCTTCGCACTGAATCATCGCGTAGCATGGCATGCGACGCCTTAACTAAATCTTTAAATATGAAAGTCGATGGCTGGGCGTGGCGTGTAGCAAGGACAGGACGGAGAGCTTCCATATATTTGCGCAGCTCACGGACGAAATCTACAACGTCACTTGGGCTCTGCGATGTTATTGGAGGTATGACGAGTTCTCCAGGCAAGCGAAGAGTCTCTCCATAAACGAGCTCTGCAGAAGATGCCTTCAAATCTTCTTTGAGCGCCGTTCGCATCCCTAATAAAACTAACGGCAAAGCTCTTACCCATGTGTCATTATGACACATCAAAGATGCTTTAAGCTGCCGATGCATGCGTTCCACCATACCATTTGCGCAAGGATGGTAACTAGTCGTGCGCACCCGTTTGGTACCACATACATCCATTAGACGGCGAAACAACACAGATTCAAACTGCCGGCCCTGGTCGGTTGTCAAAATGTTTGGTACCCCAAAACGGGAAACCCAACCAGTTACGAATGTATCTGCTACCTCTTCTGCTGTGATTGATGACATAGGCCATACTTCAGGCCACCGTGTGTATCTATCAATCGCAGTCAGGCAATAATTGTACCCTTTCGAGTGAGGAAGTGGTCCAATAATGTCTAAATGCACCGACCTAAATCTGTTTGACGGTAATTTAAACTCTCCAAGTGGCGAATTAATATGTCGAGTTACTTTACTGAGTTGACAGCGTAAACAAGTTCGAGCCCATTCACGGCAATTTGCGTTTACTTGAGGCCATACATAACGCTCAGTTACCAAGCGAGTGGTTGCCCGCGCGCCAGGGTGACTGAGGTTGTGACACCTGTCGAATGCAGCTCGACGGAATGCTGGTGTCAGGTATGGACGTGGTCGCTCAGTTGAAGTATCACAAATTACTGTGATATTTGTGCCAGGGATGAGGATGGGTTTGAGCTTCAAAGACGAATTCCCACGCATACTAGCTAGCTCCTCATCCGATTCTTGCGATAACGCGAGTGCAGCAAAATCCTCTTCAAGAGAAATAGACTCAACGCGCGACATGGCATCAGCTACGATGTTATCAACCCCTTTAATATACACTACATCAGTAGTAAACTGGCTGATGAAAGACAGCTGGTTTAATTGGATAGGCGGCAATTTCTCACGTCGTTGTACAAAAGCGTATATTAGCGGCTTATGGTCAGTGTAGATAGTGACGTGTTGTACCTCCAACAGGTGCCTGAAGTGTTGAACACTCTCGTACACCGCAAGGAGTTCCCGATAGTACGCCGGCCACTGAGCCTGTTTAGCAGTCAGCTTTTTACTAAAATAGGCTAGTGGCTGCCAATCATCATTATCGACGCGTTGTTGTAGGCAAGAACCAACGTGCGTTCCTGAAGCGTCAGTAAACAACCCAACCTCAGCACTGTTATTTGGGTGTGCTAAAATTGTAGCGGACGTCAAGCTTTTCTTGCATTCTTCAAAGCACATTTCTAGCTCAGGAGTCCACACAAAAGGTTTATTGCCTTTGCCTTGAATAGCAGTGATTGCTTCAATTAACGGCGCTTGGTACTTAGCCGTACTTGGCAAAAACCGGCGGTAGTAATTGACCATGCCTATGAATCTGCGCATACCCTGAACTGTCTTTGGGGGCGGGTAATCCACCAGAGAACGAATTCTGTCCTCAGGAGGACGCGTGCCCGCAGCATTGACTCGATGCCCAAGGAAAGATACTTCTGCGGCACCAAATACGGACTTGGCTGTATTAATCACAACGCCATAGTCGTGCAATCGCTGGAACAAGATTTCCAGATGCTGCGCATGCGCTATTTGGTCTTTTGAGTAAACCAAAATGTCATCAACATAGACATAGCAAAAATCTAAGCCACGGACTACTTCATCGATAAATCTCTGAAAAGTCTGCCCAGCATTACGCAAACCAAAAGTCATATACAGAAATTCATATAATCCAAATGGAGTAGTTATCGCTGTCTTGCACACGTCGCCTGGATTCACCGGTATCTGTTGATAGGCCTTGACCAAGTCTATAGTACTAAAAACGGTACAGCCAGACAAGTTGTGCGCATAATCACCTATGTATCGGACAGGGTAGCGATCAGGAATCGTTCGGGCGTTTAATGCACGATAATCACCGCAAGGACGCCACGTTGAGTCCTTTTTAGGTGCGAGATGCAGAGGCGATGACCAAGAGCTATCAGATGGTCGGCAAGTACCAGCTCGGACCATATCTTCGAACTCTTTCTTTGCAATGCCCAGTTTTAATGGTGCCAACCGACGCGGTCTAGATGTCACAGGGGGACCGTCGGTAGTGTTTATATAATGTACGGTGCTGTGTTTAATAATTCTAGGTGCACCAGGTGGTCGCGTTATACTTGGGTATTTCTCCAAGATCGCTGTGAATGGCGAGTCAGGAAGAGATACTACCTTCACACTTTGCTGTTCCGCGGTATAAAGGTCCGCGGACGAAATAAGCCCAGTTTTACTATCGCACAGCTTACCTTTTGAGCAATCGGGTAAAAGCTGGTAATGCGACAAAAAATCTACGCCAATAATACCACTTTCCACATCCGCCACGACAAAGTTCCAGGTGAAATCCCGTCGTAGCCCTAAATTTAAGTTCAACTGTACCAGTCCATATGTGATAATCTTACTGCCATTAGCTGCAACTAAACTATATGATAATGGCTGAAGCGTACGTCCTTTTATAAAGCTACGAGGAACGCAACAAATATCCGAACCAGTGTCCACCAAAAATTTCCGGTTGGATCTCCGGTCGGTCACGAAAAGGCGGCGACTAGCTGGCGAGCAACTGGATGTCGCCTTTAACAGTTGCTGTTTTGGTTTCCCTGATCACTAGGCGGGGAACCGGACCACTTACATGGAGGCACACATTTACGTGCTTTTGTCGCAAAACGGTCATGATAAAAGCACAAATCATAGTTACGTGAACGTGATCGGCTGCGACTACGATTACGGTTACGATTGAAGTCACGACTACGCGTACCAACATGCGAGCTGCAACCAGCAGAGGAAAGTGACGCTACTAAACGGGTCAATTCATCAACTTTTTTAGTCAGCTCCTGTACAAGATCAGTATTCGAGTTAGGCGAAACCGTACATACCTCCAATGAAGTTGATTGAGCGTTAATTTCAGCCAAATTGTCCGCTAGTTCGCTTAGCTCAGCCAACGATTCTAATCGTTGAGCAGCCAAGACAGTTTGAAGATATCGTGGCAACCTGCTCATCCAAATTGTCTTCAGAATATCCTCCGGAAATGCTGCACCGGCTAACGATCTCAGATGACGCAGAAAAAACGACGGCTTTTGATCGCCGATCTGCTCCTTCTCTAGAAGACGGCGTATTTTCTGCTCCCGAGAATCTGAGAACCTAGATATTATTGCGTTGCGCAATTTCGTGTAGGGTTGCTCCCTCGGAGGTTGGATTATGAAATCCTCTACTTCGCGAGTACAATTGGTATCGAGGTGCGCAACTGCGTAATTAAACTTTGTGATTTCTTGGCTAATATTATTGATGGAAAATTGCGCCTCTAAACTCGCAAACCATAGGGCCGGGCGATCTCTACAAAATGGAGGGGTACGTATAGATACTCTGTTAATCATTACCTTCTCCGTACCGCCTGTGCCAGATCTGCTGTCACTGCTTGACATTTCACGTCCACCCGTACCCGCGGAAGCTGGTTTGAAGTCTTCCTGCTCACTGTCACTCATGACGTGTGCTGTCATGAAAAACCATGCTAAGAGAAAAACAAAATTCAAAAACAAAAACTGAAAACAAAAGAAACGTGGGAGTGTGGTGTGCGCGAATGCCCTACAAAAAACATTGGTACAAAAATATCTTAAAAATATGTACAAAAATTCACCAAAATTAAATTAAATTAAATACACACACAAAAAAAACACACAACAATATAAATCACACTTAGTCTTTTTAGTCCACACTGGTTCTTCCAAAAGATACTTCGACTTTAGTCTTGACGCGCTCCATGCGATTGTTGCCAGCAGTCAGCGGCACAGCTCTCGTAGTCGAATTCACCACTTCTTTTTCTACGTTTTCGTATTCTCGTCGACGAACAATCAGACGACCGTGGTCGCTTCACTCGTACCACCAAAGAAAGTACTCGTACATATTTGCGTACCTTTGCTCTTCTTGTGTTCGAATCGTCTTAATTTATGTTGTGTTCGTATCGGGGTCACCAATTTAGGATATTATTACTCCTATTATTAAAACAATTTATTTTGCGGAATCGAAAACATCTATTTTTCACCTCTTGACAGATCTCTTATAAAACAAAAAACAACTCTATTGAAATAAAATAATAAAGGCGACCGCGAAGGTCGCACTGGTGAAAAAGAGTTCCGCCACAGTAGCATCTCGTAGCACTCGATCGTAGCATTCAACCGAGTAGCAATGTAACTGTTGGAGAGTTTAGTGAGCGCCGCACTGTATTGTACATGTACGTGAACATCGATCCAGCAGATGCGTTATATTGTGCTTGAAGCTCAGCGTCCAGTATCAGTGCTCCTTCCACCGGCATCCCTCCCCTCCGCGGACTGAGCTACACAATATTGAATCCGTAGTATTTTGTAGCGGTTGACGAGCAAACTTGAAGATAATGAATATTCTCGCTAGAAGCTTTGTAAGTATCAGTGATTCCTGACCAGAATACTGTACAATGTGAAGTAGTCGACAGTAGTAGTATAGTAATTAAGAGACGTCACAACGTGCACCGCCATCTCAGTTGGTGAACCAGACGGCAGATACAAGACATTCATATTATCAGTTGTAAAGTTGCCTATTGGACAAAATGCGATCCTAAAATTAAACTCGTATAGGATATTATAAGTCTTCACGAGTGTAAACAGCTTAACACATAAACTGTAAGTACGACGCACTCACTTATTGTTTACGCACACTAACAAACTATCAGCGGCACCAATAAAAACTTATACTCACAAAAAAGAGCAGCAAGGTCTCCAGCTGAGATCGAGATGTCCCAGATATTTGTATGTGTGATCTGAGAGAGCAGCAAGGTCTCCAGCTGAGATCGAGATGTCCCAGATATTTGTATGTGTGATCTGAGAGAGCAGCAACGTCTCCAGCTGAGATCGAGATGTCCCAGATATTTGTATGTGTGATCTGAGAGGGCAGCAAGATCTCCAGCTGAGATCGAGATGTCTCAGATATTTGTATGTGTGATCTGAGAGAGCAGCAAGGTCTCCAGCTGAGATCGAGATGTCCCAGATATTTGTATGTGTGATATGAGAGGGGTAGCGAATTTCGGAATAAAAGTATACTTATATTGAATAACATAGCCTATACTTCAATCTGGTCATAGCTAAGCATATTCGTGAAAACCGTATTTAAATCCGTCCGCATTTTATTCCAGGGGCTTAGGAGATGTACGTGAACAAACAAACAAAAATTCTAAAGACTGCCTTACCATATTCAGCTGCTTATTTTAAGTCGCCCTGTGTGAAGTATTGATAGAAGCATAAAAGTAAAAACACTTCTGGTTGGTTCTGGAAAAGTGTTATTATTTCTTTCTTTCTTGCGTCCGGAATTTTGTTGTATAGGTTTATTGTCATGTACAAAGGGCCTTTTTTGAATTATTTCTATTCGCGGGACTAAATTAAAATAGGATGCCGTATAATATAAAAGAACATAATAAAATGCCGTAGGAGTATTACATTCTCTTGGTGCATTGGATTGAATCACCAAAGAGGTTGTAAGGCCTATGTTTTTATAACATCCTTGATCTACACGTTCATTCATCTAAGAAGGTTCCTTATCTTCTATTGTATTCTCTTTGGTTCCTTAATTTAAATAAAAAGTTTTAATCTGGCTGATTATCTGCATGACAGTTGACAGTTTCAAATTTTTACAATACAATCCAATACAATATCTCTTTATTACCAAGGATGATTATCTATCTTTTGTCGATGTTATTACACACCGAAAAATACAGAATAAACTTAAACTAACATCAAAAATAAATATACGGCAGTATAATGGGCGGCCTTATCGCCTAGAGCGATTTTTTTATGGCTATGTCAATAATATTCTCTTTACTTTGGACCTCCTTGCTTGAGGCTATGTGACGATCCTCATTATAACGTTTCGTGTAACGAAGAAAATGTGAAGAAAATAATCATTGATTTTTTTAATTTCTTTTATGTAAAAAAAAAGAATTCAAATAAATGATATAACATAGCCTATGTTTTAATCTGGTAATTTCTAAGCATATAAGTGAAAACAGCATTTAAATCCGTCCAGTGGTTTAGGAGATGTACGCGGACAAACAAACAAACAAAATTCTAAAAACTGTCCTATCGTGTTCAGCTACTTATTTTAAGACGCCCTGTGTTTTTTTTTTTGTTATCTCGCAATTACAGTTTTTTTTATATCTACGTTTTTATTATATGTATAGAAAATAGAATAGATATAGATAATAAAATTGCGTGTAAATATGACCTTATAGTTTTGTTTTTAATTTGAATCACAATAACGTTTATATCTGTTATTATAGGTTTATTATAAAAGTTAAATAATATCATGGTCATTAATTTAAAGCAAATTTACGTATTTTTTTGTTAAATTAATTTGTTTTAGATGTCATTTATGTTGTCGTCTGTATTCAATTCAAATTTGTTACAAAAACTACTAAACGGGTTTTAATGCAGTTTCCACGAACATGATTAAAAATGCAATTTGTGAATTTTTTAAATAATGTATGTGCATCCATGGATGGACCAGCGGTGACATATTTTTATCCTTTCCTTTTAAGAGGATTTTGGCGTCGCTCGTCTTGTGCATTTGCTAGTGTCAAGTATTGAAGTATTTGCTTTCTTAAGTTTCTTTTTTACACTATTCGGAAAAAATACAGCTGAAATTTACAAATTATAAAGGGTTTTCCAATAAGAGGTGTTATTTTGAATAGCCCGCTATTTCGGTAGATGTCACTTTTGAAGCTGTCATTTCTTGGCATTTGACAAGTAGAAACTACGCCATTAATAAAAATGGTACGATACACGCTTCAACAACGCATTGAAATTATTAAAATTCACTATAAAAATGGTGAAAATTTGGCAGAGACGGTTCGTAAAACTCGAACATTTTTGGGTCGTCGTGAAGCACCTTGTCGGACCGCAATACAGAAATTGGTGGAAAAATTCGAGCTGTTGGGACAAGTTAGTGATGAGAAGAATAAAACCCGTGCACGTCGCTCAAGAACAGCCGAGAATATTGCTGCTGTAGCCGAAAGTGTTGAAGAAAACCCAGGTTTGTCCATTCCTCGTCGTTCTTTGGAATTAGGTATTCCACAAACGTCATTACACCGTATTTTGCATAAAGATTTGGGTCTTAAGGCTTATAAAGTCCAGTTAACACAAGAACTCAAGCCGGCCGATCATCAACAACGTCGTGACTTTGCTGATTGGGTCGTTGAAATGCATGAAAATGATCCGGAATTCCATCGAAAAATCATCTTCAGTGATGAGGCCCATTTCCACCTCGGTGGCTTCGTCAACAAGCAAAATTGTCGCATCTGGGGCTCAGAAAACCCAAGAGTTATTGTTGAAAAGCCTCTCTATCCTCAACGTGTGACTGTTTGGTGCGGTTTATGGTCCGGCGGAGTCATTGGACCTTACTTTTTCGAAAATGAGGCTGGCGCAACAGTTACGGTGAATGGATTGCGCTATCAAGAGATGATTAACGATTTTTTATGGCCGGAATTGGATGGTATTGATCTGGACAACGTTCACTTTCAACAAGACGGCGCTACGTGCCACACAAGCAACGAAACCATTGATATTTTAAGGGAAAAGTTTCCGGACCGTGTTATCTCTCGAAGAGGTGATCACAATTGGCCACCGAGATCTTGTGATTTAACACCTTGCGACTTCTTTCTTTGGGGCCACGTGAAGGAGAAGGTCTACGCCAACAGCCCAGTATCGATTCAAGACCTCAAAGATGGAATTCGTGAGGCTATCGAGGACATAGAGCAGCCACTTTGCGATTTAGTTATGGAAAATTTCATGAAAAGGATTTTGTCCTGTAAGCGTGGCCGTGGTGGTCATTTGCCTGATGTTATTTTCCACTATTAACGGCATACCTTCCTCTTTGTAATGAAATAAACATCTGATGATTTATAATAAAAAATGGCATTTTTCTTTGAATATCAAAATAACACCTCTTATTGGAAAACCCTTTAGTATGTAGATAGTTGACGCAAGCCATTAAAGTTTTCAGTTATTAAAACGAAAGATGTTCACAATCTAGATCATATCATACGATATCAATCATAGTCACAATCGGAGTCAAGAAAAGTAAGTCACGGCCAAGTCAAAACCATGTCCTAGTCAAAATGGTTGAGTATTTATTAGAGACTTCTATGGAGTTTAGGAAACATCATGAAAATAGATGTTTCATCTCATTATATCACTTACCCACACTCTAACACATTCATGAACACTCAATATACAAATATGTATAATAATGTATTTATTTATTTACGGAAAACAAACAGTGTAAAACATAGCAATAAAAATATGAACAAACAAACCTTAAATGTTTTCACAAGTAAAAGAGAGTTACACTCCAGTTCCGTGAATGTTGAAATAACAAATAAAATAACTATCAAACAGTACATATAAATAACTTGAAAAAAATTATATAAATATATAATCATAGGTTGAAAAGTGAAAACCATATCAGTCTAACAATGAAAACAGAAATACAATTTATAATTAATATAAAATAAAAATCATGAAAGTCAATCAGAAGAAAATAAAGCTGAAAATGCATAATTTTTGAAAAAGTATTTTCCCGCTGTAAACAGGGACACGTCCTTGGAATAATTACAATTAAAGTTGTTACATACTCTGTTAAAGTAGGAATTTTGTGTATAATTGGTCACACATGAATCCACATGAAGTACGAGATAATTCCGTTTGGTCACAGCACGAGTAGGTATTCGGAATTTTATCTTTGACAGAAGATCGCTTCACTCAATTTGGTTTTTGGCAACTCAATGTTGTTTGTGAGCCGACCGGAACTAACCTCGATACATACAACGTGTTTTAATTGATAAGTAGATAATCCGATCAGTTACTAACTCACCATTGTAACGAGCTGAAGGTGCAGTAGTGGGCGCACTAGCGTGACGTCACCTGCACTACCGTGACGTCACCTGCACTAGCGTGACGTCACCTGCACTAGCGTGACGTCACCTGCACTGTTGCCGTCAGTTAATTCTACCAGTTCACATCACGAGTGAGATCGTAAAGTTTGGTCCCAAGTTGCGAGGCGCGAGGTGCGATCGCGGTCGAGGGACGCGTGTCTCGGGCCGCGGTCGAGCGCGGACTGTCGCTCCGCCGTCCGCCGCGCCGCCCGCCCAACGCTCGCGTCCTAGGGCGGGCGGCTCTTCCACTTTCAATCATATTACAGTTGAAATTATTTGAAAAACTTTATTATTTTCACACAACTCTACAATGTTGCGATGTCAAACATAATTGATGTGAGTACCGATTATGTTTAATATAAGAAGGTCTTTGCCGATGATCTCGGCATATTATACAGAATGATCAAACTCTACTCAATATCAACCCCCTATTTAGACACCAGTTTGTGCGTTCTTTGCGGGAAAAAAAACATTTGTTGGTGTTCCATGACTCTATTAATGAATTACTATGAATTTATTTGAAGATCTCAAAGAGTTTGTAGAATTGCGTCTCCACATGGAGTATTGCTCCCACCTCTGGAGTGGTGCACCGGAATACCACCTGCAGCGACTCGCCAGCTCGCCACTGTAGACAGGTGACGATCCCAAGCTCACCACACCACACGCTGGACACACATACCAGCTGCAGCGGCTCGCCAGCTCGCCACTGTAGACAGGTGACGATCCCAAGCTCACCACACCACAAGCTGGACACACATACCAGCTGCAGCGGCTTGCCAGCTCGCCACTGTAGACAGGTGACGATCCCAAGCTCACCACACCACACGCTGGACACACATACCAGCTGCAGCGGCTCGCCAGCTCGCCACTGTAGACAGGTGACGATCCCAAGCTCACCACACCACACGCTGGACACACATACCAGCTGCAGCGGCTCGCCAGCTCGCCACTGTAGACAGGTGACGATCCCTAGCTCACCACACCACAAGCTGGACACACATAGCCTCCAAAGAGACGCAGGTTCCTTCTACAACTTCCGGAATGCTCTGAAGATGAACTCATGCCTGCGTCGGAGTTCCAGTACCATACATCCTGACAGCGCTTACCATCAGATGGCCTGCATACCTATGTGGCGCTCTTTTTATAAAAATCCAGCATGCATAATTATGTTGTAAATGAGATAGTCACAAACGCTCACATCATATGTGAGCGTTTGTGATATATTGTATTACAAAAATAATTGTATCTTTAAATGTTATGTTAGTTGATTGAATGAAGCGTTACTGAGGCGTGCGGAAGCTCATCTTCAAAATTGTTTTTTTGACAAATTGAAACGAAAATGTGTTTCCGCTTTTACGTCGCTTTAAGTATAATAAGGAATTTGCGATCAATTCGTTTATCGCCTCTTCACGAGACATCCTCAGAACACACGACACGTGCATGGAACACTATTACTCGGACACGTGTCAGTAAAGTAGAACGGATATAAATTGTTATTTCATTTACATTACCATTCGTCGCCTTGTTTGACCAACAGGCGAGCTGGAGGTCGAACGCAGACTGTAAGCGATAACAAGAAAAAACACTTAATTTAAATAATATTTACAGTCATTGAGCTTTAATTGCAGAAAGGTTCAAATATTTAATAGAACATTATTATTATTTTATGTTTCAGAATTCATTCATTTTTGTTTCAGGTTAGGTTAAAATTATATCAGTAAGAAAGATTATTAAGTAACAGGGTATTTTTCTCTTTTATGTAATTAATGTTTGTTTCTGGTGAGGCTAAATTAGCATCATTAACAAATTTCTACAAAGTTAAATAATTTATCCCAAATTCCTAAGCGGAAATACAATAAAGATTTTTTAAGAAAAAAACAGTGTTTACATTTTGTTTAACTAACAATAATTTCTAACTCCAGATAAATATGTCTAAAGTTTCATTTTTCTTTACGTTTAGACAGATTTGGTACATTATACCAACATAAAAGGTACATATTATGAACGCAATTGAATATTATTTCTCAATGATGTTTCCAAAATCTATTTGTTATATGACTGGGTGTTAATATCTATTTAAGTATGTATTTAATATATATATGTATGTGTATCAGTATCTGGCAGCCATATTACAAGCTTTGCTTAGTTTGGGGTCAGATGACCATGTGTGCAATAATGTCCAAAAAAATGCAGCTCGCTACTCCAAGAGGATATTAAAAAAAGATTATGTAAAAAGAAATATTATGTGGTATGTAACCACACCACACTACACCACACCACGCCACACCACACCACACTACACCACGCCACACCACGCCACACCACGCCACACGGCCGCATGTATCGCTTCAGTCGAGTGTACTCGAGACTCGAGCTCTAACATTAAACATCTAACAAACTAAAAAGAAAATGTGAGACGTTATCAAAACGAAGCGTCGCCGGGAGCCACGGGGGAGGGGGGGAGGGGGGGGGCATTGCAGTCGTCTCGTCCCCGGAGCGTGAAGATACCTTGATGAAAAGAAAATGAAGAAACCGAGATGATGTAACGCAGACCCTGCGCACACTGGCGCACACTGACGCACACTGGCGCACAGTCGCGTCATCAACAACTTTTAATTAAAATATACTTTTTATTTTATAATTATTACGAAGCTCCAGACGACAGAGATACTACTGATCGTACTGCGGCTGCGGCGGGAGACGGGGCGTGCATACGTGTAGGTTGCACGTGTAGGATGCACGTCGGCGGCGCGCGGCGCGGCGGGAAACGGGGCGTGCATACGTGTAGGTTGCACGTGTAGGATGCACGTCGGCGGCGCGCGGCGCGGCGGGGGCGACTCCGAGCACGCGGCTTCTGTAGGTGTGAGTGAATAACGTAACTCAGCTTGCACGATTGTAGACACCACACGAGGCGAGTGGTGGAACCAAACACTGGTAGCTGTACCGAGTCTGTGGGTGGAAGTGACGACGTCGCACCGCTCGCGTATTGTATTTCAAGCACAATATGTTATGTAGCTTGGTTTTGGTTCAATTAACAACAAAGTGAATCGTTTCTACTTACTCTTTAACCAGATGTAAAGTTACTGTTCAGTTAAGGATAACACCAAATTGTATCTTATCTGAGAGAGACAATAGACACTTTACCCTCCTCCTCCCATGGCCCTTCCAACCTTGCGGTTATACGGGCCGAAACTGCGAGCATTCTGGCTGGTGCCAGACTGCTCTACATATTGTGTCCCTTTTACCCCATTAACACTCTCCCCCTTCTGGGGCTGTAAGACGACACAGACGTACTTCGTCGTCGGGCAGTCCCCGCGATTCGTACTCCGAGCGCACAGCGTGCCACAGACAATAGACAGTAAAACTAGATTAGGCGCCGGACAAAGGGGCAGTAATCAACCGGGATCGGAGTGCAGACCGGGACCGGAGCGGGCGCAGAGCCGGCCAGGGCGCCGCGCAGGCCCGGCCGCGACTCTTTCGCAGAGTCCAAGGAAGTGCCAAGATTATTGATTCGGCAAGCAGTAGTGTGCAAACGTTACTGTGTTGCGGACTGTTTCCAGTGATATGAGAGGACATGAAGAGATTTAACACCTGATGTCACATGTGGTGATATGACAGTATGACGTATGACAGTGTATTGACGCGCAGGGTTTTGAACGATTCAACTACTAAATTATTAATTGTGTAGTACTGAGTTGTTACGGCACGCATGACGCTTACCATCAGGCGAGTACATCAATAGTAAATTGTACGAGTGCATAAAACAAGTCATTTACGCCGAGACGTTTCTCAACCCAAGCCGAAGGCGAGAGTGGATATTTAAGTCGAAAATATATAATATCCTGAGTTTCTAAGTGCACTTTGATAAACTGGTGGACGAACGGAACACACAGTTGAAGGGACTCCACACTAGAACGGACACACGAAGAGTTCTTACTTTTGTACAGTTCACTTCAATCTGCAGTTCACGACACGTACTGAACCCACAAAGATAGTACCGAGCTTAAAAGAGCGCGAGCTTTGACCCTACTCAATTTACAGCTTGACTTTACAAGAACGACTCTGTTACTTACAAAAACATTTATCTAACTGAACCGTTAAGAAGCTTATACAAAATGGAAAAGATCATTTTAATTTGAAAAAACCTCAAGGAAACTCGCAGACCTAATCTTTTGCTCCAATAATTACTTTTTGTTATATATTTTTCGTTCGAGTATTAATTTGTCTTGTCGAGAAACTTACAATTGTTCGATCTAATGCCAGCATCGTGGTTTTATCATCGTACCAGCCGCCATCGCCTGATTATCATAGATCGGTGGAAATCGCACACTGTGCGTTTTACGCGTTCTTTTTTGACTCACACCTGCAATTTGTGCTATGAGCTCCCTCCCTCCTGTAGTAATATAACATGGGGTTCTTCAAAAGGGCTGTTAATAGAGTCTTTAAGGGTCAGCAACATATCTGTAATGCCCCTGGTGTTGCAGGTATCCATAGGCAACGGTGATCGCTTACCATAAGGTGGTCCGTCTGCTTGTTTGCCACCTATGGTAATTAAAAAAACTTTATGATGTTTACTGACCGAATTGTATGAGAAAGTTCCCTGAGCCATGTGGGTCGTTCACTCGGCGGCGGCCATCTTGTAGCGTGCGCTCCACAGACTGCCCTCAGATAGTAATGTGACATTGTTGCTCTCTACATTTTATCACCGTGAAGTAAGTTAATGAAGAAAGCAGTAAAGTTAAGACTTCAAATAAATGGTACGTATTTGAAACAAGCTCGTTGTTCTGCAAGTTACGATATTAGTCGCTAGTCCGTGCCACTGTCCTGTTACTGTAAGTTAAACACAACGGGCGTACTAATCAGAAACGTGGAAGGCAACTTAAAAATTTCAATCATCTGATGTTTTATTAGTGGAAAATCACTAAAATATCTTATTGTAATATAAATATTTTGCTTTTGCGTAATATTTTATTGGGTGGTCATAGAGGAACCGCGAAGTGGCCGCCATTCATCCCATTCACCGGAGAGCGGGGGGCGATGAGAGTGCGGCGACCACACTTCGCGCCCGGTGACTCCACTGTACAAAAAAATGTAAATTACTACACCAATATTAATAATTGTTTACATACCAGGTAAGTTAGACCTCAAATTGGCGGAAATACTGAAATTTGAGAGCAGTGTCTTGTGCCGAGCTGACTCCAGCCGACTGGAGCGTCGAGTCGCACCAAGCCGCCGCGGGCGGAGTCCCAGCTCAGTTCCCGCGACAACGCATCTCGTGAAAATCAATATAGTGAGAGTGTTATATTTCAAGGAACTTAGTACTTGGCGTATTTCCATTTTTGGAGTCATAATATGTACCTACTGAATTGCAGCGAGGGAATAAGATTCAAGTAACAAGGAGCGTTTCTGTCTCTCTCTCTCTCTCTCTCTCTCTGTGCACTCGGTTGATGAGAAACGCGAGATAATGCAAATAAAGTACCGGCTATATTTCTCGGGTACTTACATATTAGAAGGTTCTTATTGCCGATTTACTTAGTGACCGGATCGTGATAGGAACGTTACAGCTCCTTTCATGAATTCCCTATTGAACAGAATCGAAGGCCGACGATGTTTATTCTCTCTCCAAGGAAAGTATTCAACGCCATTAAATCAACTACGGGGAAAGAAATTAAAGTAGAGTAGTACAGCCGTATCAGTACTTATCACATCGTAAAAAGGTCAGGTTTTACTTTCGAAATACAGTTAACTAGAGCTAATCATAATCATCCAACAAATCATCCTTCTCTTCTTGATTGTATGTTTGTATGTATATTCTCCTAATCATGTAGTAAAGCATGGTCAGTGTGCGGTGGATGATATTTCTCATCATGATATTTCTCAAATTATCCACATTTGTTCATTATTATCCATCAGGGTATAAGTAAGTAAAACTCTTTTACCTTAACTGAAGTTCTAACGTTTCACAATATTATAAATTTTTTGTTTAAAATACAAAAGGTTTATCAAATGAAGCAAATTGAATTGAAGATAGTTTATTGAAGAAAGTTGATGACACAGATAATATAATATAAAGACGAAGTAATTTTTTCATTTTGTTATTTTTTTCATTGGCGCGTTTTCGGTCTCAGGACAGGGTGAAGGTCTCTCTCATGTTGTTACAAGATATTATTGTTGTAATGTGAGCGAGCGCCAGCGCCGAGCACGCCCGGCGCGGTGCCTGGTGCCCGGTGCCCGGCGCCCGGCCGGTACTCGATCGGAGGGAATCCGCTCCTGAGATTAAGTAAAGCCGTTGATCCGTATCTCTCTGTTGTAATGTAGACCCTCGGAGTGGCGGCTACAAAGGGACGACGTGAAATTACCTCCGGAAAAATTACTTTGTGTAAATTATTTAGCTGAACGTCTGTTCTCAGCGCGGGCGCTTCCTCGCTGGGAAACTGACGCTAGCGACGAGAACACATGCACTCACTCATGTCGGGAGTCAAGTAACCTGATACTTGCGTGACAGCAGTTTTATAAAACATTCACAGGGAAGGCAGCTGTAGACTGCAGGCGGAGGCTGGTGCCAGCTGCAGGCGTCGGCTGGTGCCAGCTGCAGGCGGTAGCTGGTGCCAGCTGCTGACGTTGGTATAACGCAGCGTCAGTTTTTGTATTATCCATCCAAATAAAATCAAAATGTTTAATTTGTTAATCATTAGTTTATTTTAATCAAATGTTTAATTTTACAAAATTCTAAATTTTTTATCGTTATGAGTTATTTACCTCTACAAGGTTGTGCATTCATGGCATTTAATATGAAAATGTATTTATTTTTAAGACAAGAGTGTATGACCAGTCTGGTGAACCTAAAATGAATAAAAAAAAGAGGCGAGCTTGCACTACCGCCCGCTCCGACTTCCGAGCGTTTTAGCATTTAGTAAAAAGAGCAACGATCCAAGCGAACGGCATTTACATTTTATCGCAACTTGTAAAACAGTTTTTGTGCTTCGGTTAAAATTTCATACATGGGAACCGTTTCTCTGCGCTGAAGTACCCGCACTGGATCGGTCGTTAAATAATGTAAAAGTATATTGAAGAATGCTTATTTTCTGAAGTATGAAAAGTAAACTCACATTATTATTATCGAGCAGCGTGTGTATTGACAAAGTTCAGCGAGACCATCTCCCTCAGGAATACTAGCTCTGGGTGAAATGCAAAATGGGTTGTTAAGGTCGTTTCGATAAATAGACAAGAACCTCGGCGTTGCAACTTTTCTCATTTCCTGGCATAGGAAGTCGTTAGGTAAGACTTATGGAGCCTTTGTCGCATCACGCTCCGCCGCACGCCACGCTTCCGCCCCGCCGCACGCCACGCCTCCGCCCCGCCGCGGCCGAGCTGCGACACATAACACGACCTGGTCAAGACCGGGGACGTTGTGAACATGCAGTACTCTATCTACGGTTCAATAGACAAACTCCTGCCTTGATTCATCTGCTGGTAGTCTTTTATGTCTTTTAGTTATCTGGTGTTTATTGAACGAGCCACATAATAGCAGAAACTACGCTACGTTACGCCACGGTGCCATTGGTGCCACGGAAGCTACGAGCGGAGTCGTTACGCACTTTCAACTGGTATTGGTTGTATGTTGTTTCAGTAGACTTGTTACAAATAAAACTTTATAAATAAATTCCATGTAAAAAACTGTATCTACATGTAACAAAATATCTAGTACGATACTAACCATGGCTTCTGTTTTATTAAACTGGTCGACGATACAGTTGTATCTATGTGCGATGCTCGCACTCCCTGGTACGAACAGGTTCTTCGTCTCCGGCGCAGCAGCAGCATCACTACATAGGCATATGTACTGTCTGCTCGTGCTCATTACATATCTGTGTAGTGTACTGCTGATCTCTCCAGGTGTTGTCGTCCAACACTCCCACACACACAGTGTCCACACACACAGTGTGCCGCCACCATCCTGTCAGCACCACAGTGTGTACTTACTAACATAGTGCTAGTATTCAGCATGACATGTGCGCAGACTGCACTGTGCGGTAATAAACAGGAAGGACACGTCACATTATGTACATACAAACATATTGTCGCATAGTTTTGCAAACATATGTTTCGTCTGAGTCATGACGCACCTTACCCCGTAATGTTGTCGTATATCTCGGTATAGGCACAGAATACACCAGAGAGGTAACGGTTCCGCTGTACTACCTGTGGCGGCCGCAGGCGGGCGCGGGAGGGGGAGGGGGAGGGGGAGCGGGGGGACCTACTGCAGATACTAAATAAGCTTTCATAGGTCGCCTTTGTTAAGGGCCGATAACAAGACCTTTGTACAAAATGTTGACGCCAATAAGGAGCCGACCCTGCTTATTTGTCAACACAAATCCGAGGAAAAATATTGGCGAGCTGAGGTAACCACGGTATAATGAAAACTCAAAGGTGTTTTCAAATGTTTCCTTGTTTATTATTTACACATTTTACCGCAATGAGCTTTTTCGAAGGAAATAGTAAAGTTTTACAATCAGGTCCAGGACCTTTGGTAGTATCAATTAGCTGAAGTGATTTTAAAATATCTGATTCAGACAGGTAAACTGAACCAAGGGTTTCGTTACAATCAGCTGATTCGCATTGGTCCTAGACAGCTGATGGGTGTTCATTGCTATATACTGATTGAAAGTATTCTGAAAACAAGTCGCTAATATTCTGCCCACCCTGGACGTTCTGGGTGTTTAAATACATTTTGTCTCGAATTTCGCTGCTGTTCGATCTCAGTGATTTAATGAATGTCCAGAAGAATTTCGGACTTTTTTGATGTGGTCTTTGGCGTCAGTTTTTAGTTTGGTCAGACATTCATGTATCATTTTATCGCGACGATCACGTAACATCTGGTAAGTTAGTAAATCTCTGGGGTTTGAGTATTTTTTGAAACGACGATGAAACTTGGCCTTTTCTTTAAGTGTTTTAATTAAAACTTGACTAAACCAGACTGGATACTGATTATTATCTATGTGTCGAAGTCACAAGATGAAACTGCCGTCCTACGCCACAGTCTACCAGGGCGAATTGTTGGCGATTTGCAAGGCCACGAGGGAGATCTTAAAACTTTCGGAGAGAAGCTACGGAATTTACAGCGATTCAAGATCATCTTTGGAAACAGTTGTAAATACCCACTCTCTGCACTCGCTGGCCGCTGAGGCTCGCAACAATCTCAAACAATGCAAAAATCAGGACAAACAAGTAACATTGTTGTGGATTAAAGCCCACGCGGGCCTAGCGGGTAACGAAAGAGCGGACGAGCTGGCCAAAGTCGCAGCCCTTAAAATAAAGACCAAGCCTGAGTATGATCATGTTCCGATTTCATTCGTCAAGCGTCAAATTCGCTTGGGCACGCTTGACGAATGGAATCTCAATTCATATATCTTTATTTCAAGTAGGTACACTAGGATACACTTTCGAAACGTCACAAAATACAAAGTTATAATAAGAAATAATTTAAAAATAATTACATTTCATTTGGTAGAAATCCTCATACAATTAGAACTAATCCAACAAGGTGTTCCCGTATGTCGGTGGTAAAAAGCTACCAAATTTGTTTGGTAGGTTTGCATAACACAATTTTTTTACATTAAATAATAATTAAAAAGAAAATTTTATATAACATAGTAGTAAAATAAAATGTCAAATTAAAATAGAATAGAAGTAAAATAGAATAAAATTTAAAATCTATCTAAATTAGTAAAATGTCAAATTCATATGTATTATAAATAAATTAAATTAAACCTAGGTTATTTTATTTCATTCTTTACAGTTACTTGAAACTGTCAATATCTATTCTTTGCCATGCCTTTTTATCTTTTACAAATTCGTCTACCTCGTAATACGCTTTCTGTAACACTAGCTTTTTTAATGTTATTTTAAAAGAAGATTCTTTAAGGGTCGTCAAGGTTGCAGGCAGAATATTATAAAATTTGATGCAATTCACTGTGAAAGATTTGCTTATTTTCACAAGCCTAGTCTTTGGCAATAAATATTTATCTCTGTTCCGAGTATTATCAACATGGCTGGCCCCTTGTGTAACATAATTTTGTATGTTTTTTCTTGTATACAAAATGCAGGCAAATATGTATTGACATGCATTGTCAGAATGTTAACCATTTTAAACCGTTCTCTCAGAGTGTCTCTAGATCCAAGCCTATAAATAGATCTGATAGCCCTCTTTTGTAGTACAAAAATCGATTTAGCATCTGCCGATTTTCCCCATAGAAGAATACCATAATTCATCATCATCATTTCCTGACGGCGTACGCTGCTGAGCTTAATTTACCTCACGTTTATTGATATGAGGCCCCCACTGTAGCTTGACGTCTAAGGTAACACCCAAAAATGTTGTGTCGTCAGAGAGGGTTAATGCTTCATTCTCTATTCTAATTGTGTTCAAAGGTCTGTTGTTAACCAAAGTGAAGTTTAGACATTTCGTTTTTTGTGCATTTAAAGCTAAGTTATTAGTGCTAAACCACCTAGAAACTTCGTTGAGGGCGCTATTGATTTCGTCGGTACTTACGACTTTAAGACTGATATTAAATAATAGCGAGGTATCGTCAGCAAACAAAATTATCTTAGCAAACTCTTCGATGAAAAACGGCAGATCATTAATGTATACCAAAAAAAGGAAAGGACCAAGAGTAGAACCCTGAGGAACTCCCACGTCCACAGTCATTGCATCAGACAGTACACCATTCATGTCAACCTGCATTGTTCTAGTTAATAAATATGATTTTAGTAGTTTGAGTGATCCACCCCTAACGCCGTAGTGATTCAGCTTATCTAATAAGATACGGTGGTTTACGCTGTCAAAGGCTTTTGAAAGATCGCAAAAAATACCTATGGCATCCTGTGCTTTTTCTCATGCGTCGTAAATTTTTTCTACAAACATTGTTATGACGTCTGTTGTAGAACAACCCTTTGAAAAGCCAAATTGTTTTTCATATACGATAAGATACATTTGCAGTTGAAAAAAGAACTAAGCTGTATTAAAAGAATCTTCTCAAAATTTTTGCTAAAAACTGGTAATATCGATATAGGTCTATAATTACCTGGTTCTTTGGCGTTCTCAGATATAAAATGAGTAAAACAGCGTCGACTACCAAAGTTTTCTTTCCGGACGCGGTCGATTCTTATAGAACCATAAGAAAAATTAAGCCCGAAGATGTACTCACCCAAGTAATGACCGGGTATGGTGGGTTCTCCCAATACTTGCATCGTTTTAAGTTAAGGGATAACCCATCATGCTCCTGTGAACCAGGCATTGAAGAAACCCTTTCCACGTATTGACAGAGTGCCCATTGTTCGGTATGGAGCTGTTTGACATTGAGCAGGAGATTGGAAACAGGGTCATAAAAGAAAATTTGTGTAGAATAATAATTAATGATAAAAATATTAATGTAAGATTTTTAAATTAAGATGTTAAGAGTATGTTAAGTTTTAAGTTAAGATGTAAAATGTGTAGTTTTAATATGTAAGATGTACCAGTATTTGTTTAAGATAATTGTTAGTTCGACCGCAGTTGTCGGAGGGATAGCACGCGGCGAGTGTTATTGTATTTATTGTCTCTTATCAGTTCGATCTACGGCGCACGCCAAGTGCGTGCGCTCAATTGGCGTGGATTCGGTGCATCGAATCCAATATGGCGGATACTCCGGCTTCGGCTCGAGCTGGGGAAGTGATGGAGTCTGAACTTTCGCAGCTACCAGAGATCAGTATTGGAAGCATTCGGTAGGAAACATTGCGGATACTATTAGTGTGCAGCAGACCGGAGTGACAAAACGCAGACGAGATGTAGAAGAAGAATCTTGGAACCAAGTAGAGAGAAGTGGGAAGAGAATAAGATCTCGTCCAGAAAGCACGATAGGAGATGATGTGGTAGAAGTAAAAAATGAAGTCTATATTACATCTGGGACAGAGTTGCTGAAACAATTTGCTTCCGCACTCTTCTTAAAAGAAAATAACATCTCGGACATTCTTTACATTAAATATATTAGCCCATTCAAGATATTGGTCCAGTTCGCGAATGAAGTCAACCTCAATAAATTGACTTCTTGTCAAACGGCTAAAGATAAAGGTTGGCGAGTTTACAGAACTTTAGAGGTTGAATCATCTTATGGTGTGATTAGAAAAGTCGAGCTGGTTTTGACAGATGAGGATATCATTAAAAGTATTAACTGCGAGACAGAGCTGCTAGCAGTGAAACGGTTGGCTCGAAGATCAGATGACGGGACAGGATGGACACCTAGTGAATGCGTAAGACTGTGTTTTAGTTGATCTTCCCTCCCTCCGTACGTATATGTGCACGGGATACGAGTGAGAGTCGAACCATATACCTTCCCAGTCACGCAGTGTTCCTTTTGCTGGGTGTTTGGCCACTCTAGGAAGATGTGCCCAAGAAAGAAAGTGGTATGCCCAAAATGGAGTAAACACCATGAAAACTGTGAAACCACTTTTTTTGTATGTGTTAACTGTACAGGTAACCACTTAGCGCTAAGCAAAAAGTGTCCCGTCTACTTAAAGGAGCTAAAAATAAGATCTATTATGGCTGACTCCAACTGTACGTACCGTAAAGCGCTCACTATGTGTGTACCAGTCACGAGTCCAGTTCTACCTGAAGAATTAACGGATTATCCACTGCTATCCCAATCTAAGACACGGACACCGTCTAGACTAGGCCCTCGTGTTGAAGATCAAGACTTCAGACTAGATATGCCTGTGTCCCATCCTAATTTAACGTACGCCAGTGCTGTTACAAATCAGATTTTACCAAATAGTGAAAAACAACCAAAAGAGCACAATCAAGAGAAGAACGAACCAGTAAAAAACAAGAAAAATAAAAAGAATAAAACAAGAAAGAACACCCACAATCAAAATGTAAGCAACGATTTTATGCATAATTGGGACTGTTACTGCAGTGACTCAGAGTGTGGCTTAGTCCCTGTGAACGAGACTGAACATGCGAATAGCTACGAAAGGAAAGAAAGAAGAAGAGTAGAACGTGAAGAAAAGAGCTCATTTGAGGAGATTTTAGATAAATTTATCACCATATTTTTTTTAGACAAGACGATCCGATTGTAGATAAGTTTAAAGCCGCTGCAAAAATCGGAGTTCAATGGATAGTATCTTTTTTGACAAAATATCTTCGTGACTTGCCTTTCATAAAATGTCTAACAGATAGTAGATAATTATGTATAACAACCTACGAAATAGGAATAAGTTAAACGTAATCCAATGGAACTGTCAAAGTTTGCAGGGTAAGCTTTTGGACCTTGAACAGTTTCTATCACAGGAAAAGGTTCATATTGCATCGCTGAATGAAACATGGTACGGCAATCGCATGGATTTAAGAGTAAGTGGCTATAATGTTTTCCGTCGAGATAGGTCTGATGGTTATGGAGGAGTAGCAACCTTAGTACATACCTCCATAAAATCACAAATAGTACAATCACGGCTGAAAAACTCTGATATTCAAATTCTACATGTAAAACTATTTAATTGTGCCTCACTGGAAAATATAATTTCATTATACTGTCCCTCACATATTCGAAATGGAACTACTCAGCTAGATTGGGATGAGTTGTTATCATTATGTCATAGAAGAACATTAATTTTGGGTGACTTTAATGGTCATCATATCAGTTGGTCATATAAGACCGACTCCCGTGGAACGCAAATTTATGACACTTTGCTCAATTACAATTTTATACCTCTAAATGATGGTTCTCCGACAAGAGTTCAATCAGTGAATGGCCAGCTTCGAGAAACATCACCGGATTTGTCTATTATTTCGACGGATATAGTTATAAGATATAACTGGCAGGTAATGAACGAATCACTAGATAGCGATCACCTTATAATTAAAATATCAACAGAATGCGTAGCTAATTTAAACCCGATCCTAAAAAGGAATTTTAAAAAAGCAGATTGGGCTTCGTATAAAACTACTTTAGAAACAGCTCTAGCAGAATTGCAATTACCAAATGACTCTCAAGCCGCGTACGATCTCTTCATAAATGAAATTAACAAAGCTGCTGAAGAACACATACCTTTTATAAAATTTAATCAGAATCCGTGCAATAACTTTGTACCAAAACCATATTGGAACGTAGAAATATCAAAAGCAGTCGTCGAGCATCGTCTGGCACTCAAAAAATTTAGAAAGAACCCGATACCAGCCAACTTAACTATTCTTAAAGATACAATTAGAGTAGCCCAAAGATTAATTCGTCAATCGAAGAGTAGGTCTTTTCAAAATTTCTGCATATCTATCGATACCGCTGCGTCATCCAGTGATATGTGGAAGCGAATGAAATGGGTTTTAAAAGGCTATCACAACAAAATGTAATAGGTACGTAAATAACGATCGTATTCACTCCTTACTACATAGCCTGACTCCCGACTTTGCCTCTCCTGATAAACCGGTATTTTCTTCTACAAACAACACCTTAGAAGTTTCGATCTCTATTCATGAATTAGATAAAAGCATAAAAAGAACTGATACAGTGCCCGGTGCTGACAATATTTCCTTTTCCATGATAAAACGTTTACCTGAAGTTGGCAAAAATATACTGCAGTCGCTATATAATAGGTTTCTTACGGAAGGCTTTGTACCAGAACAATGGCGCAATATACAGATTATACCTATTCCGAAGGCTGGCTGCGATCCGTCGTCTGCCGCTTCACTTAGACCAATATCTCTGATATCGTGTTTGGGCAAAGTGTTCCATTCCATTATCACTAAACGGTTATAATGGTTTTTGGAAAGTAAAAATGTTTTTTCAGACAACACCGTAGGATTTAGGAAATCAAGATCTTGTTTAGACAATTTAAGCTACTTAGTTACCAGAATACAAACCGAACCAAAAATAAATACTAGAGAAAATATAATCCAAAA